>JAURVB010012311.1:0-91177 GCA_033002965.1 Piper betle
ATAGCTCATACACGCGACTGGCATTGGCTCGGTACACGTGTCCTGAAACTGACTCAACTCGAAAAAATAACGGTCGACCCGACCGGTTCTGAATATAAAACCCTAACTCGAATCGTGGGTTTTACAATATGATTGATGGGTGGATTGAACAAAAGCCGTTAGATTCTCGTTAACCATGCGATACAACAAATTTCTTAAAACCGTTATACAAAAATAAATATATATATTTTTAAAGTTGAAAGTAAATATTGATATATCACATATCTGACCTCGATTTCTTCGTACCAACACCCGAGACCGCAGCACATTAATGAATTGATTGACCTCCTTGTCATGTCAAGACGAGTTCACCACAACCACTGGTTGTGCTCGTCCATTCTTGCGATAAAGGAGCTTGAGCATGAGTTGCCACCCCCGCCATACGCCTTAGAAGTTCATCACAGAAAATACACGTTAGAGTTCTCATAATGTAAGCCTCTGTAAAAATAATGCTGGCAAATATTTTTAACTTTTCGTCTTTCAGACTGTGAACATACCCTCGCTGCCTCAGAAGTGACCGCAGCACCTGTGCTCCTCAAACACAATGTTAGATTGCCTCGTTGCCAGAAACCAACTGCTCCTATGGGCCTGGCTCATGCACAATAATGTAAATCATCTTTATTTCACATCCCTACAATCGCAGATGCCTAAATGTCGTCCTCCTAATGCTAAAAGATGAAACTTTTTGCAGCAATAAACAGATCGTACAATATCCAGACGCAGGATTGACAGGGCATACCTCATTCCAGCTGCAGCACTCTTTTTACTGAGCTCAATACCAACTCCATTGCTCAAATCTGAATTTCCATCAGCTCTATCCGCCTGAAATTTATTTGAGACTGCATCAGTAACTCCACTGTCAGTTACGTAATGCACAACATAATTCAAATAGAGAATTCAAAAAAATTCATAATTCAAATATTAAAATATCTCAAAATTCTGTTCAGTGATCTTGTGCAAAACTTCAGTAAACAATACACAAAATCTAAAAGCATGAAAACTAATCTAAGAGGCTGTCATTGATGGCACTTCAGTTGGATAAAATAACAAGCATTCAAGATCATTTATGTACCAAGCACTCTCCATAAAGACCACGTCCCAGTTGTAGGCTGATCGTTTTTCTCAGCAACTTTTGGCAGCCTCCTTGTGTATGTCAATATAGGTGTTTCCTCTCGTGATCAGATCAGAAGCATTCACTTCCATAACTGGTAAAAATAAATATAATAAGCTAGTCAACTGTTACATCTGAATGAGGAATGAGAAGAGAGCATTACAGCCAGGTCCATGAAAATCCCACTCCCAGAATAAAAACGTTGTCCAACAAGTTAATTTTATATTAAGGTGTCTGTAATCAGCAATTCGAACCTGTTCAAATACCGAAGGATTTGTCACACAATTCAGCTTAGAAAGCTCCTGCTTTAGGCCAATGTTGAATGCTTTAATATCTGGTAATATCCATTGATGAAGATCACCATCTTTAATGTAATTAAGGGTTCCTTCAGAGGTTGCTCACATTCAGAATTTAGCAAGCCCTTAAACTTGCTCTCCTATGACCAACAAAATGAAATGCATTATATGACAGATAAAACTGCATAAGGCTACTAACATTTTGAAAAGAATGAGCCTGACATACCTCAGGTGATCCTTGTTCTGAGGCAATATGTGAAAAATAATCAAACACAAAATGGGTGCTAGTTCTCTCCGAATCAATATTTAAAATCAGGTTATGTAGACGGTATTAAATCAGCAATTTTTCCAGTGTCGATTTACGGTGATCAAAAACCACCACCCTGATAAGAAACAAATTAATTAACAAAAAATTGCTACCAAGAAAAAAAAATCTTTTCAGAATCAACTTGGCATTGCATGTAAGAAACACATTACAAAGCAAACTGTTGTTTTAAACAGTGGGATTTTCATGGACCTGGCTCTACAATGGAAAAGTTACAACAAGGATGCATTCTTCACCTAAGGGGCTCTACAATGGAGAATGGCAAAATGAGAGATTGGATATTCAGATGAGAGTGGTATAGTTGTGCAAACAGGGCAGCCAAAGCACCAGTAAAAGAGGGGTAGTTATAGAGTACAAGATTAGGAACTCTCTTCTGAAGCTTTAGTTAGGGCCCCGATTGCTGCCTGTGATCTAAAACATCTAGACACTCCGTGTGAATTCCATCTTGATGGAAGCACTAAACAAAGTGCATAATTCTGACCCCAAAGGTAGCTTCTCCACATAGGCTCCAATCTAAAACTGATTCCTGGCTGCTACACCAATCACCATGACACTCACAACCCAAGGTAATTATAATAGCAATTAATGGAAGCAAAGGCAGCCAAGTGATAAACAAAAATTAACAACTTCCCAGAATATGTATCAGCACTAACTCAAGAAATATAAACACAACGTTGAAGCTCCACAAGAAACATGCATTAAAATATGTTAAAAGCCACTTTACATGGATTCAAAATACCAGCAAACACAAAAGGACACAATATCTTGCATAGAATAAAAAGAATGACCTTCACATGAATCATGAATTCTAATCAAGGGACTAAGAGATTTTTAAAATAATAATAATAATAATAACAACAACAATGAATTTGTGTTCCATAAAAGTGATCATGTGCAGAACAGCAGAACTACACAGCCGAAGAACATCAGAAACTGAGAACAAAAACTTTATCCATACAAATGCAAGCCAAGGAAGCGTGATACAAAGCAATATTGGCAAGGAACAAAGCAATGAATGTGATAAAGCTACCTCCTTTCAACATGGAAATCACCGTTTGGCCAATATATCGATCCGCAACCACTGAACAGTCCTCGAGCTCCGCCGCACAAAGGCGGAAGCTTTGCGCAACAAAACCGCTCTTCACGGCGGAAAATGAAAATGCAACCGGGAGAGAGCACCGGGGACTTCGGTTAGAGGAGGCGGGTGGCGGTCACCACGGCGGAGTTCTCGGCGGCATCGGTGGCGGCAGCGTTTTCCACGAGGATGATTTTTTTGTTTTTTGGCGGGGCGGGGGGCGCGGCGGGTCCCAACACTAAAAAGATATTAGGATTTTAATTGATCGAGTCTAATTTAATTAGGTTCAATCATTCTCAAACGGTGAACCCCAAATAATTTAATTATTTAGGAATAAAATTCTTATATACCAAATAATTTATTTGGGAATAATATTCTTATATTATCGTATAAAACCATCATCATAATATAATTTTATTTATTTATTTTTATATTTTACATAAATAACTATATAAAAAATATATAAAGCATTATATCTAACATAAATTATTGAACTTTGAACTAAATCTAGCAAAACAAAGATGTATTTATGCTTACAGTTGATTGATTAAGGTTGAATTTTTATTCGAACAAAATCGATTTAAACATTAAGCATAAACAATCCGATTGAGCTCTTAACAGTCCTATCTTAAAATTTAGCTTTGAACTTTTTACTTTAAAAATTTTTTTTATATTATTAAATAGGGAGAAAATTTGATACAATTATTAATTATTATATTGACGAGATAAGAGAGTTGAGACTTTAAAAGGCCGGAAGATTCTTAATGTTTGTATAAAAATTAGATTCTTCTCTTATAGCGTAAATAAAATAATAATAAAATTAGGCTTTGTTTATCTACCGAAAATTCGAAATAATGGTTCTCCTTTACTTAAAACTAGTCAAGATATTTCTCCACATACTATTTATGTTAGAGATTAGAGATAAACCGAAGAAAAAAATTATAATGATCTTATTTATTTTGTTATTTTAATTAGTTAAATACCCAATTTTAATTGCTACCTGAACTTTTAATAATCAATAATAAAAAATAATAAGACGAAGAAATGGTTGTGTATATTTATTTAAAAACAAGCTATTAAATTATAGGCCCAAAAAAATGACAACGTGGAGTTTCAGCAAGTCAACTCACGTCGTGTGTAATATTGATTATTGACGTTTAAGTCCAAATCACAAGTATTTTTTAACAGAACATTTTTTGTAGATCACTAAAATTTTTCCATTTCCCCATTTTATGTTTAATTAGATTAAGAAAGTTGTGAACACAATCAATATTCAATGTGATAACAACAAACGGGGAAAATGACTACTACTAACTAATGCACGTTCTTCGTTCAATTGTCCATTTACAAAGCCAGGAAGATGTTCAGTACCCGGGAAAGTTTAAGAGGCAAACATTGGAAATACTTTGACTAACCACTTGCCTCGTAGGAAGAAATTGGTAAATGATGTTCTTAAAAAAAAAGGTGGAATTAATCAAAATTCAATTGAGAAAGAGCAAATGCAAACTCAATCGTTCAAAAAGCAGAGAATCCGCTATATAATTGTTAGATAGCGTGGACAGTTTCATTAGTTTCATGGTCAGTATTAAAAGTTCATAATGACCCCTTCTTGAAGCGACAGGCCAGGACAAGCGTAGGATGCACGCAATGTTCCCGATTGATGATCAAGATCATCAACGGTTAGGATTATAGGCGTCCCTATGTGCGTATACGGGGCTCTGGATACATGTACATTACCCAGCTACTTCAGGACCAAGCAATCACTTTGGATAAAGATAAAATGAAGCAATCAAGTGGTGATTATCTGTTGCAAGCTTAGTGAAGAAAGTTGAAACAACAGACAAATTGCTTGGAAAGCTGGCGGGGCCTCTGACTCATGGAACGTATCGACTGCTGGTCCCATGCTTGGATGGAATCCATTAAAGGGGTATTTGCCGGTGTCATCAAAGCACTGATCGATCCATGCCTTCATCTCTTCTTTTACGTTTGAGTAGCAATCAACTCAAACATGAAGAACTTAATCAAACGTCTAATTCATCTGATGCTAACTTCTGAAAATAAATAACAATTATTGTTGTCTGTATGTGATTATCCCACTCCTAATATAGATATATCGAATAGGGCTTAATGTTTCTTTTTTCACTCCCAACTCTAAGCAACCTTTCATCAATCACCGGCGAAAGTACATATTTACCAGAAAAGCTAGAACTGAAAAACAAACTAAGTTAAAATCAAACTTATTCATACTCTTTTTTACTTTTTGCATATATACTCGTATTGATGTCTCGTTAAAACAGACTAAATGCAAAAAAATTTCAATTTTCTAAGAGAAAAATAAGAAATTACTTAATTTCATCCTACGTACGTTCCTGGCATAAAGAACGTCAGGCTGAAAGACCATAGACCAGGAAGCCCGCTGGAAGGCGCTTCACAGGCAAGTCTACTTCCACAACAGTAGTCGTCGCTTGCAGTTTCTAAGAAAGAACGACGCTTGACTATAAAAGCGATAATCTCTATGACTCCATCATTGCTTTATACACTCTCTCTCTTTTTTTCCAAAGCTCTTTCACATTTTTGTAGCCAACAAAGCTTAATATCATTCTGGTTGATTTTAGCTTACACACGAAGAAAAGATACAGGGCAAGAGATATTCGACAAAGCCACAGAACTAATTAAACATGACTGTAACACTGATGCCCAATAATCAGAATCTAATGTAAACACCCTTCATTATTAATTAATGAAGCAATGAGAAAGAAAACCAATGTGCCCAGATCACATAAAACCCAAATATATGCTTCATAGTAAGTTTGGATTTAAATTCAATATACATAAGATCGCATCAAGTGCGTAGACATTGTATTTGCAGGTCACTAAACGCCCATCTACATGATAATCAAGAAAGATGAAGTTTTTTCAACTAGACAAGAGCTCATACTCTGAAGAAAAACAGAGAATTATTTGATCCTGATACCCGGGCAATTATACCAAGAAAACATGCATCTAGTTCCTCCTGATCTTCAAAGCATTCTCAATCTTCCAAACTTGATCAGAAAAAGGCTGGAGCATGGCCGCCATCCCTTCATCGTCTTGATCGGCGTAGACGTCTTCTTCTTCCTGATCATCGCCATCCTCTTCCATAGTGTCATCGAAAGCGTCGTCTTCAATCATCTCCCAACCATCTTCAACGCCGGCGCCTACAACAACATCTGGGCGCACCTTCTCTTCGATCCCTTTGAGCATCTTCATCACCCTCGCCGAGAGAACGCGCAAAGCCCTCTCCTTCCTCTCCAACCTCTCCTCCAAGTCGGCCTGCGTCGCGACCAGGGCGAGGATGATCGACGTCGACTCGTGGTCGAGTCTGTTGTAGGCTCTTTCCATCACCTCCTTCTCCGATGACAAGACGTCCGTCTTGAGCTGGAGGCCTCTCAGAACGACATCCTTCTCGTAGCATTTGGCGGCTAAGGACTCCAACTCCTCGTCCTTCGAAGCGATCTCGCGCTCGAGGAGCAGGCGCTCGCTCGCCGCCTCCTTGACGTCCGTGGACAGATGGAGGTTCTCGACGGCCAGGCCGGCGATGGCGACGGCGGCTTCCATACGGCGATCGGCGGCCATGGCCAGGGCGGGGGAGAGGAAGGCGAAACGGAAGCAAAGTATAGTGAATAAACTTTGACGGCTCCATATGTTATCTTGTACAGAGGGCGAAATTGGACGACGACCGTCGGATCCCATCGGACGCTCGACGTGAGTGCTTACCGATTTTAACGTTTTTTTTACTATGGCCATCCTTATTATGCTACCCATTTAATTTTTTTAATCATTTTATTAATTACATTACAGGTTAAAAGCTCAAAACTCGTTCGACTCAACGCATCGTAGAGTGAAATTGAATCAAGTTGGCTTCAAGCTATTTTAGAATTATTTACATTATTATTTTTTAATTATATAAATAAATAAGTATATAAAATTAGTATATAATTCTCATTTGACACTTAAAATTAATTAATATATGATTTATATTAATTAAAATTATTGATTTAGATAATCTAAACAAGATAATATGTTTTAATAATTTTTATTAGTTGGTTCCAGAATTCAATTATAAAATCGTTTAGTATGAAATTATTCATAAACTTTTACTTAACAAGCTATGAAATAAAATCGACCTAACGAGTTTTTTGAGTTGAAAGATTTTTAAAATTATGTTTCTAACTAAATTTTAAAATTATAAATAAAATATTTTATAAATAAGGTATTGAAAATGATTTTTAGTCAATATATTTGATTCAATATTAGCTAAAATATTGTTATTTTCAATAAAAATCAAGTATTGAAGAAACACCGGCCGGATTAAAAAACAAAAAAATATGTAGAAATTAAAAACCATAGAAAGGACTAAATTATGCTCATTTAATTGATCTTCTCGAATGCTCCAATCACCCCTGCACACCTTTTGAATATAAATATTTATTATTTTGATAGTAGCGATTATAGGACTCTTTTTATATATTTTTAAACTCTTTTATTGAAAGATCAATCACCAACGGGCAATTTTCAAACCCAAATCTTCAATCTTTGGACCTTCCTCCTTCAATTTTAGCGTCATTAGTATTTGTTCATATCTAGAATTCATAGGAGGAGGAACTTAAATATATTAATTTAATTTTCTCTATTTTTGTATGCGTGTATATATAGAATATAATTAAGAATTGTCTTGTCATTTTTTTATCAAATTATGTTTGAGGAGCGTCTAGTAGCCAGGTTTATAAAATCAGTAAGCATGACGTGCTTTGGATTTATTTAAACACTCTCAAAATGTACAATTTAGTGCATATTTCAACATTTAGTCCGAATGGTTATTGGTCATTCAATGCAACTCATGACAAATGGGCATGGCCTATTAATAACAGATAGGTTGCTTAAGAAACATAGTCAATGTAAACCCCAAGGTGAGTGTAATCGGCATAGTCTTGTCTCAGTTTATAAATAAGCGTTGTAATCTCTATCTTAAGAGAATCAATTAATTTTATAGAGACTGATGACCTCGATTTACCACCTAAATCGAGACTATTAATTTTGACTTATCCATTCCACTTAATCTCTCTATCTTTGCCATGTTTTGTAGAATTTTGACACACTTCTTTCTGACAAGCCCCATCAATCATGCAAGAATTTTCCCCTAGAATTTAGCAACTCCCATCAAAATGGTATCCAAGCATGCAAGAAGAAACGAAAGTGATTTTTTTTGGATTTTCTTAAAAAAGAATGATAAATTGTAGCAGTACAACTTAGGAAATGTTCTTTAACGATTCCTTACATTCCATGAAGGTACATATTTATAATTAGACCATATTGTTAATAACCTCTCCCCGTAAAGAAGGAAGGTTAATCAAATAAACAAAAAAAGTTCGCTAAAGAACAAGCTACAGCCATTTATAAGTTAATCAAAACCTTTCACTATCTAGTATAGTCGTGACCAAAAGGATGACTTAAATGATTTGATGTGATAATAAATTTTGTCAAATTCATACTAGTTTCAATCCAAGTGACTTAGAGTAGTTTCAACACGGATCAAGGCCATCAATGACAATTCTCAAAGAGACTAAAAATTAGTTTTGATTTTTTAATTAATTCTTTCAAAATAGACATTACAACCTTAAATTATAAACTCAAGTGAAGACAAGGCCATTAAAGGAGAAGAAGAAGAAATCAAGGCTGCCACCCGAATATTGTCAATAGTAATCAATTTACCCCTCGCAGTGTAATTACTCTACAAACACCCATTACCTTTAACACTGGATAACCACTCTCCCAAGGGTGTACGCAGGTTTCGTCGTTAATTAATTAAACCAAACAACTAGTCAACCTAAATTTATAAACTACACTTAATTATTTGTCATTTAATTTTTGTATTTTTAATATCAAACTCGACTATTTACCATTAAAATAAAATAAAACCCTACTATTTATTAAATGAGTAGCCATTTAACTAATCAAATTACATATTTAAAAAAATTTTAAAAAAATATTTAAATTATATAATAGTAATATATATTTTAAAAGGTGAAGTTGAGTGAAAAATATTTTAAAATATAAATAAAAATATTTAATAATTTTATTAATAAATATTATTTTAAAAATTAATAAGATATTATTTTTTATTATTAAAATTATAATATAAAAATTAGGTTTCAGGTAGGGGTGCTAATTGAGCGAGCGAGCCGAGCTCGACTTCGAGCTCGACATGTGTTCGAGCTCGGCCTCGACTCGAGCTCGACATGTGTTCGAGCTCGGCTCGACCTCGAGCTCGAATATACTTAAACTGTTTAATTTTTATGAGCTCGTTCGTGAGCTCGAAACCAACTCGATTAAAAGTCAAAAGTACTTCACTTTAAAAAAAGGCTAATGTGGTTTGAACCCACAACCTTGAAGTCATCAAGGTGAATACTTACCATCTCAACTATCTTACATCTTTGCTATTATATTGCATATATATATATATATATATATATATATAATATAATATAATATAATATAATATAATATAATATAATATAATATAATATAATATAATATAATATAATATAATATAATATAATATAATATATATAATAATATAATATAATATAATATAATATAATATAATATAATATAAAGACTATATTATTATATTATTTTATCGAGTCGAGTTCGAATCGAGCTACGAGTCGAGTTCGAGTCGATTTCGAGTTATAACCGAGTCGAGTCGAGTCGAACACGACCTTGCTCAAGCTCGGCTCGTAAGATTCGAGTTCGAGTCGAGCATTTAAATATCGAGTTTCGAGTCGAGTCAAGCCGAGCCGAGCCGAACGCTAAATGCTCGCGAGCTGGCTCGCTCAATTAGCAACCCTAGTTTCAGGTATAGATGCGCATCAGCTCGATTATTAAATTCGAATATGTTGCTGTTGAGCCAAATCCTATTATTTTGTAAAACCGGATTCGTTCGGGTTGGGTTGGGCACCTCTGCTCCTCCTCCACGTCCTCCGGCTGCCGCCGCCGCCCGCCTGCCCGGCCGCCCGCAGGCGGCGAAGGAGACGCCCAAAACTTCGACGCGACGAAGCTTCTCCTAGCTGGTGGCGTCGGGCCATTCCTTGTCGGGGAAAAAGCACTCGCCTTTATCTCCAAAGGTTAGCCGGACACTTCCTTCAACCTCTACTTGTTCTTCTCTTTTATAGAATGTTGTTCATGGCTTCAGCTTCCAACACCGAATCCAACTTGTGATGGAACCTTGTCGAATATCGACCAGGTTCTGTTCCCGTCGATATTTTGATCTTTGCAAATTGAGTTCTAGCTATCACTGTCCACCATTGAAGAGGTCGATTTCGTCTGATGCTCCATTGGTGGAGGAAGATGTTGAAACGATTTATCGTATAATTGAAACATCACCGGTTGATTGTGATGTCAAGGAATCGTTGAAGGAAAGTGGGATTTTCCTGTCGAACGATTTAATAGACAGTGTTTTGAAGAGGGTCAGGTTCAGTCATGGTCATCCCCTTCGAGCACTTGAGTTCTTCAATTACACCAGCAAGAAAAAGGGCTTCTTTCATACCTCCTTTTCATATGATACCATGCTATATATTCTCGGAAGGGGCCGGCAATTTGATAAGATTTGGGAAGTTTTAGCTGAGATGCGTAAAAAGGATCAGTCTTTGATCACGCCTCGAACTGTTATGGTGGTGCTTGCTAGGGTTGCCAAGGTTTGCTCTGTGAGGATGACTGTGGAGAGTTTTAGGAAGATTAAGAGATATGTTGGGGAACTTGATATTGGCTGCTACAATGCTTTGTTTAGGACTCTTGCACAAGAGAAAAGCATGAGTGATGCCAGGAATGTATATCATAGCCTCAAGCGCGAGTTCAGACCTAACTTGCAGACTTTTAATATATTGTTATCGGGCTGGAAGTCGTCGGAAGATGCAGAAGGTTTTTTTGAGGAGATGATTGAGTTAGGTGTGAAGCCTGATTTGGTTTCCTATAATTGCTTGGTTGATGTTTACTGCAAGAGTCGAGAGATGGAGAAAGCATATAAGCTGGTTGAGAAGATGAGGGAAGAGGAAATATATCCTGATGTGTTTACTTACACCAGTATTATTGGTGGTCTGGGATTGATTGGCCAGCCTGATAAGGCGAGAGATGTCCTCAAGGAAATGAAGGAGCACAGCTGCTATCCAGACGTTGCAGCATATAATGCAGTCATAAGGAACTTTTGTATTGCAAAGAGACTTGGCGATGCATTTAAGTTGGTAGATGAAATGATGTCTAGGGAATTAAATCCAAACTCAACAACATTTAATTTGTTTTTTCGATATTTCTACTGGGCTAATGACTTGAATAGTGCATGGAATTTGTATCAGAAGATGATGGAGAGCAGTTGTCTACCCAATACGCAATCTTGTATGTTCTTAATCAGATTGTTTCGAAGACAAGAGAAAGTTGAAATGGCACTCTCCTTGTGGAGAGATATGGTAAAAAATAGTTTTGGCTCATATACTTTGGTATCAGATGTTTTAATTGATCTACTTTGTGATATGGGGAAGTTGAATGACGCAGAAAGGTGTTTGCTGGACATGATTGATAAGGGGCAGAGGCCTAGTAATGTTTCTTTTAAGAGAATCAAAATCCTAATGGAACTTGCTAACAGGCCAGAGAGTATAAGAACGTTGTCTGATAAGATGTCTGAATTGGCTTAGTTACAGCAAGGTCATGAAAAGCAAGAAGAAATGCTCATGCATGCATAATAAGTAGAAAATATCAACCATGAGAAGTTAATGTATATTTTTGTCCTTTAATGGGAAGGCAACCTTTCTTTGCTTATAGATTTGATATTGTTACTCAAAAGAGAATCATTAGTCAAAAGAGAGATGCAGAATTTGGATACCTGATGCGAGATATATATTGGCTTAAGTAGAAACGAATCAGCTGTTATTTTTCAGAGAGAAGATCTCCATGCAACTCTTTATGGTAGTCTGCAAAGTAAACTTAATAGATGCTGCATGATCACTTCATTTAAGTTAAGGTTGATAGCTCACATGGAATATGCATTTGGGAGACTTAAGGCCCAGTACCTTTAAAGACCTTACGATATGCTTTTTCTTGTTGGTCCAAAATTGCATGGTGGGTGTTTGGGCTCGTTGTCTTTAGAGCTTTTCATGTGTCTATTCGGCCAAAATGTATGTACTCTTGGTTGGAATTTCATTATATAAATTTTGGCTGCTGTGGCTCTTCATGTTCTTCACCTGATCAGGTACCGAGGAACATTCTGATGGTTACATATTGGTTTAGCTAATTTTGGTGTACCTATATCTTCATTTCTTCTGCCATTCATATGGCTGCATGTTGAAGGATCATTTATTCAAAATTGTTATTTAACAGCAAAAGCAACGCTTAGCATGACAAAATCTTTGATGTTGTAAACTTATGACTGAAATGAGGAAACTTTCTATCAACATAACTACTTTGGAAACTCAATTTGCTAGCTTGCAAGAGAAGATCCGCATCCACCTTTCTTTATAATGTTTCCAAAGCTGTTGTCAATTATTGTGACCTCCAAAATGTGGACAAGAGAGGCAAGATGTACCAGTTTTGCGTTACGTTCTTGGCTGTTTTAGTTATCTTTCCTTGTGCCAACTGGGGAGCCACGGGCGCACAGGGTAAGTGCCCCGTAAAGGTACTTCGTGCCTGCAAACCAGATCTATACGGGCATTATTCCTTTCATCCGGGGAGGGCAGCTACAGACGTCGTTGAGGAAGGATTACTGCAGAAGCGTGCAAGAGATGATACCGGATCCCAAGCTTTGCAAATGCATGAAGAAGGTCGTCGAGGGTTTTGCAGAAAGACGGTTTGATGTGGTGTTTCCGAAGATTCAGAGTCTGTACAAAGAGCTTGGGGTCGAGCTGACCAACAATACCACTTGCTAAGCCTCATCTTTCTCAACTGCAATATCTCACTATTTTTTTTCATGTGCTTGCAATTGATTGTTGGTGTTAATTTGTTTTTGTAATATGTTTAGCGGCTTATTACTCAACAAATGAATGTCCTGCGTGGTGTGGGCGTGTGGGATCGATCTAATGGTTTGAGCTCATCCATGAGCTCGATTGTTTATCTCATGCATGATTTAATCCTCCATTGTTTGATTTGAGATGTCCAAGTTCCTGTAATTTGCAGGTTACGTTATATGTTCGGCCTAGGATTATGATTAACCATGACAACAAATTGTACTCAACTTGAAATGAAGGTATCATCATGCTCTAAATTCATAATATCGCAAACCCATGGTTAGAGAGCTTTTACTATTTCTCTGTATCTAGGCTGATATATAATTTTGTTCTTGATTTGGGCGAGTCGAACTTTTTCTGGCCGCCAAGAACTCGGCTTGGCTTGGAGTACTTCACATTGTCACAATATAAGAAAATATACCAGAAAAGAATACGAAATCCTTTGCTGTCATAGATGGTCATAAAAAATAAGGTTATGCATTTTAAGTACACTATTATTAATTTTTTTAGATTTTTTTTTGGTTGACATAAAAAAGATATAAATGTATAAAATTTACTTAGTTATAATTTAAAAAGATAATTCTTTTCTATTTTCGTGTGTTCTTTACATCATATTTTGTGGAGATGAAATGTAAGGGAGAATATCATGTGAAAGCCTTATGGCACCATAAGATAAAATAATTTAAAATGGACAACTTTTAATATAAGATCAATAATTTTACTATAAATTACATAGTCCGTAAATTTTTCATTTCCTTTACACTACTCAAGTGAAATACTAATAACTACTACCCTTTCTTGATGTAATTTTTCTCATGATTGCTGTAGCTTACTTTCTCTCTATTATTCTCCCACTCTCCTCTCTTCTGATTGTCGTAACTTATTATTTCTATATCTCTATCTCAACCATTATGTACATGATGATATAATTAAATTGATTGAATAAGGGAGAAAATATATAATTTAAGTTAGTAACATTCCATATGCCCCTCAATTTGGAATGTGGAATGTTAATAACTTATATTAGTTATTTTTAGTGTTTCACCTATTGGTTGTGCCACGTGCCTTCCAACTAATCAACAAACCAACAGGCAACAAAAAGATTTTTCATGCATTTGTACTTGCTCTAAATTTGGACTCAATTTTAAAGAGTGGTAATTTGCTAAAAGGCCTTACAATATTTTGTGTACATTTATACTTGCTCTAAATTTGGACTCAATTATAAAGAGTGGTTATCTATTTTAAGGCCTTACGGCTAGTATGATGTAACGTCCAATAAGTTTTAAACAATTCGCCCATCCCTTAAATATATTTATGATGGTTTTGTTATTTAAAGAATAAGCAAGTACCCTTATCTAAGTTTATTTGCTCATTCACTGGCGGTCAATATTGGTGGTATAACCTTTTAATAATTTTTTTTGCAGTTTTAAATATTGTACCGGGTGATTATAACAAATTCTTAGATGATATACGATATATTTAATTCTACCGGGTCGAATTAGGTTGAACTAAAATTTAAAATTATAAATAAATATTTTATTAAATGTTAACAATTTATTTTATCATCAATATATTATTAAATACTTATTAAAATACCTAAATTTTCAATAAAAAACAGATTTTTGTAAAAAATGGGTACTATAAAATTAAGTACAAATTAAAATAATACAAAAAGTTAAACAGTGAGTAGATTTAAGGCGGTACATGATATACATGGTATAATCAAATAATGCTATATTTTATTTAAAATTATAGGGGTGAATTCCATATATATATATATATATATATATATATAATTGAAACAAGATTAATTAATAATAATTAATTTAATTAATTTTAGTTGAGAAACGAGCAGTAGGAAAGGCATCACTGCACGTTCTTCCTCCAGGTGGGAATTTGGCATTGGTTGGCGACTCGGACCTGCTGGCAGGAAGAGGAGACGGCCGACCCCGGCGAAGACGATGATGAGGAGGAGGATGAAGTCGATGGAGGATCTGGTGGAGGAGGCCAAGGTCCTCACCGTTTGGTGGGTTATCTGCGTCCTCCTACTCGCCTTCTTCCTCTCTTGTAATCTCTTTCCCCACTTCCTCGCAAATTTCTACTCTCTTTTTTTACTGCAAATTATGATATTAAATTGATTGATTATCACGTTGCTTGTGTTGAGTTTCCCTCGCTTATTTACATTCAAAAACTCAATTGTCAGTTTTTAGCTTTTCATTTACCATACTAATAGTTTGTGTTTCGTATACCAATATGTGATTTCGTCCTTTTCTATAAAAATTTAATGAGGTGACTTCTAGAATTCTACTTATATTCTTATATATAAAGGAGAATTTTATTTATGTTAAACAGAACATCCTGTTGAGAGTTTTTGAGCACATGTGGCTCATAAAGGGAGAGTTTGGAAAAATTCTTTATCATCTTAAGTTGAAGTCAGGGTCGTAATCCAGGATATGAAGTTGATCCAATTTTCTTTTGACGTGTATGTTAATGTCTCAATTTCTCATATATTATATTTTGCAAGAATTGTATATTTCAGATTTTATTATTGGTCTAATTTGAATTAGGAGAGATACTTGATTATAAGAGATTTTCTTAATCGAAGTTGATCGAGTAGATTGGTTTTTTTCCTAATTGGGAAAAAAGTTTCCATATATTTTTATCTTGGTGTCTCCTATTCATCTTATATTTGTTTTCATTTCATCTCGAGGGGAAATATTTTCTAGGTTGTTTTTGCTAGAGCGTCTATTTTCCAACAAGTTGTATCAGAGCCTGGTGTGATTTTGGTTCTTTCTTTTTGTTTGTTTTGGTTTTGGGTAATAACTTTTGTGTCAAGATGAATGATGAGAAACATGTTAAGTGGTCGCCCTTAAGGGTAAGTCGAATTGTCATTACCGGAAAGGTCGTATGATTGATTATTTATTCATTAAGAATTTATATAATCCAATTCTTGGTCTTCCTGAGTCGTAGAGTTTCAATCCACCATTGAGTGCTACTCCGGTTGTGACTGATGAAAGGAAGGCTCCTTCGATTCCTCCTCCTTTGCCTACTGCTAAGGCTGGGTCGAGTGTTCAAGATGAATAGAAAATGCATGGTTTTGATCAGACAATGGTTATAATATAATGTATATAACCATGTGACGGAAACAAAGACAGTCAAGGAGCTTTGGGATAAGCTTTTGTATATGTATGAGAGATACACTCTTAGAAACTGAAATTTGCTTGTCAGAAGGTTGATGAATCTTCGGTATAAGGATAGGTCAGAAGTCAGTGTCTACATCAATGAGATGCAAGGTATATTAACTCAATTATCTAGTTTGAATGCCTCTTAATGATGCTTGGCAAGCTTGTCTATTATTGAATACTTTATCGAAGTCTTGGGAACCTTTAGTTATTTCTTTAAATAATTCTAACAAGAAGCTGACTTTTGATATGGTTTCAAGTTGTCTTTTGAGTGAAGAAGTGAGAAGGAAAACACAGCAGACAACCTTCTCTAATTCATCTCAATCTTTGGTTTTTGAATTTAATTCTCGGGGAATATCAAAGAGTAGGAATCAAGTGGAAGAGATAAGAGTAGAGGAAGGTCTAAATTCAGGAATAAGACCTTCAAGTGCTTTTATTGTGATAAAGCTGGTCATAAGAAGCAAAACTGTTACAAATACAAGAAAGATCTAAGAAATGATAAGGTGCTTGACAATAAGAGTGAAGATGATAAGACTGCCAATGTTGTAACAGAAGACATACTAATCATACTGGATGATGGAAATGATTGTTTGATAACTAATGATGATATTAGTTGGATGATTGATTTTGGTGCATCGTTTTATGCTACCCCATGTAGAGATTTCTTCAACACCTATGTGACAGTTGATCTAGGTGTGGTGAAGATGGGAAACAATGAGACTTCTAAAATTATTGGTCATGGTGGTGTGCAGATTGTAACCAATTCTGGTTGCAAACTTGTTTTAAAAAATGTGCGTCATATTCTTGATTTAAGATTGAATTTGTGTCAACAGGTGTGCTAGATGATGAGGGCTATGTTTCACAATTTCCATGTGGCTTATGGAAATTGGTGAAAGGTTCTTTAGTGGTTGCTAAAGGGAAGAAGGTGTAGTGGTCTTTATAGGACTGCATCTAGTCTGGTTCATTGGGAGGCTAATGTTACGTCTACTACTCTCACAGCTGATTTGTGGCATAGAAGGTTGAGACACATGAGTGGGAAGGGGCTAGATTTTTTGAAGAAGAAAAACTATCTTCCACAACTTGAAGGGACAACACTAAACTCTTGTGATCATTGTTTGGCTGGAAAATAACGGAGGGCTTCTTTTGTATCTACTGGCAAAAGGAAGACATAAATACTTGAATTTTTATATTTTGATGTCTGTGGTCCAATGGAGATAAAGTCTATTGGTGGAACCTCTTATTTTGTCACTTTTATTGATGATACTTTAAGAAAAGTACGGTGTTACTGTTTGAAAAATAAAAGTGATGTATTTAATAATTTCAAATTATTTTATGTTCTTGTAGAGAGAGAAATAGGGAAGACATTGAAATGTTTGAGAAGTGATAATGAAGGTGAGTATTGTTCTAATGAGTTTCAAGTTTATCGTGACAAACATAACATTTAGTATGAGAAGACTATTCCCTATACCCCACAATTAAATGGTGTGGCTGAGAGAATGAACAGATTAATTCAAGAAAGGGTTAGGTGTATGCTTTTTACAGCAAAATTACCTAAAGGATTTTAGGCTGAAGCTGTTTGTACTGCTTGTTATTTAATTAACAGGTTTCTTACATTTGCTTTAGATGGAGATGTTCCAGAAAAAGTTTGGACTAGTAGGAAGGTAAAATACACTCATTTAAGGGTGCTTGGTTGTAAAATCTTTGTACTTATGCCAAAGGAACTAAGGTCTAAGCTTGATGCTAGGACATTTGAATGCATATTTCTAAGTTATGGGGATAAAGAGTTTGGTTTCAGACTTTGGGATCCTAAGGAGAAGAAGATTGTTCGAAGTTGGGATACGGTGTTTTGAGAGAATCGGTTTCTAAAGGACTTTGGGAATGAAACAACTACCCAAAGTGATACCTAGGATTATGTTGTGAAGGTTAAGACTTCATCTACTCCTCTAACCGTTGTAAAGGATATTGTTTAAGATGTTGCTGAACAGATTGATGAATAAGTCAAAGATGACATTCCTATTTCTTTGCCTCGTGACGGTGAAGGTGAGGATAATAATATTACTAATGATACAGTTCCTGTAAAACCCGTGACTCGAGCCAGAGTTTTACGGGAGTGAACCAGTCGGTTCAACTGTCGGTTCGAATCGAGTCAGCTTCATGGACCGCGAGCTGAGTTGAGGCCAGCTGTGAGTTATGAGCGATGAGGGTCATGTATGCTCAAATGTACGATGATAACGCCTAAAAGATGATGAAAAATGGGTTATCAAGTATATGGAGGTATGCAGTATTGATTGTTATTTTTATTTGATCGTAGAATATTTTTAGGGCCGAATGACGAATTAGGACGCGATATAGGCGAGTTTGGGTGGGTTATTAGTTATAGAGCATATCATTTGGATGTTGTTGTGTTGTTTGATTTTATGGGATTTTTCCCAATTTTTTTGGATTTTTTTAGGATTTATTAGGAGATAGTTATTATTATTGACTCGAGTCGGAGTCGAGTCAAGTTTAATTTACAAAAATGCCATCGCACGCTACTTCTTCCTCCCGACCATTCTCACCCAAACCCTCGCCGCCCCTCATTCTCGTTGCTGCCGCCGCCGCCGCCGACGCCGTGCTGCCGCCGATCGACGCCGCCCTGCCCCTCCTTGCCGTCACCGTGCCACCCCAAACAGCCCCGGCCGCCACCACCTCGCCACGACGCCAGAATCAGCCCGCGAACCGCGACGCTCCGCCCGTCGATTCGCCGCCGTCCGGGCCGCGCCGCCGCCGCCGTGACCCCGAGGACCACCCCCTTGACCTTCCCGACGTTTCCCCCATCATCCCGACCGCCGTCGAGGCCGGCCGGAGCCCGATTGGAGCACACCGCCGCCGCCGCCCATTTTCGACGCCGCCGTCGACGGCCATCGCCGCCTCGGCTACCCTGTTTGACACCACCATTGGACCGAGCTCGTCGAGCTGGTGCCGATAGACCCCCTGATTGCCCCGTCCCGAATCATCGCCGGAAAACCGTCGGAATCCGCCGGAAAACCGCCGACACTCGCCGGAAAACCGCCGGAACCGCCGGAAAATTGGATTCGTGGGAAATTCGCCGGATCATCCGCCGAACGCACCCAGTCCAATCTGATCGGACTTCGGACGCCGCTAGGTGCCGAATTCGAGTTTCGAGCCGCGAAACGGAAACCCTAGCCGTCGCCGATTTTCGACGACGCGAGGTATAATTTATTTTAACTTAATTATTTGAAAGTATTGATTATTAGAATTTGCATGCTATGATTGATGAATTGTGCATTGTAATTACTTATATAAATGTGGATTTGATTTAGAATAAAATATGAAATTTGTGGAATTGTGTGGTGTTAAAAAAATAGAAGTTATGAAACTAATTAGGGTTATTAGGTAATGATCATGATCTAATGCAACTAGCCTAAGTAGACTTGCTAGAATTGATATAGGTTGATGTGTGTTGATTGATGCGTGGTTGTGTTGATTGTGTGTGCATGCTATAGGATGTGTGATTCATCATGCGGGCGTTAGTTTTTAGCTTGATTGTGTAGGTACGGTGTAGGAGCTCGCCGCCTAGGCGCGTGGACCCGTTTGGAGCTTCTACCAGGTCCGTTTAGGACTCGTTCTCTGTTTTACGCTACTCTATTGTGTATTTGATTTATCATGTGCAGGACGAGTTAAGTGGCGTTTTATCGGATCCCACTTAACTCGGGCCATTTAGCCAACAGTTCTTTTTTTCGGATTAATAACCCTCGAGGATGAGATCCCTCGAGTTTGTTTTCGAACTTCAGATCCAGCTCACGATGCCTTCGGGCCTATTGTATAAATCCCAACCCAGGCCTATATATATATAGTTTTCGTGTTTTTGGTGAGAGATGGAATGAGGGTTACTTGCGGCCACGTCTTCAGATAGGGCGTGTGCCCGGAAGAGCGGGCTCTGGAGCTGGGGAGAACCCACTTCGTTCCCGAAGGATCCGGACAACTCCACCTTTGAGTTCCTCAAACCCGGAGAAGTGTGGAGGTTTACGGGTACTGCAATGCAGCGCATGTCTAGACTTGTGGTTCAAAGGGTACTGAAGGCGACTGCCTGAGAGTGCTCGGCCTTTGTGCTCAAGGCCAGGAGTAATATGGAAGGTGCAGAGGGCGGTAAGGAATGAAATTTGATGCGAGAAGCGATAGAGAATGGCCAAGGTATGAGAATGAGAAAGATAGGCGGACGCTGTCGACCCGAGGGCGACGGTCCGACGGCGACGGCTCCCGTATGTGCCCTGATGAGAGTTCTTGAGGAAGTATATGGTTTTGATTCAACAGGAGAGTTTGCTCTCCTGTGCCAGATTGATATTAGTTATTTTCCGGGCCGGTAACACTCGTTACTGACGGTTTTTCTATATATATGTAGGTGAGGAATGCGAGCGATGAAAGCTGTCGGGACTGCGGAGGAGCAGCACGGAACCGCGCACACATGTACCTGCCGCGTGTAACGTATAATGACGGTGTGTTATTGCTACGTGAATGATAACTTTGATGTGTTTGTTTAGATAAATTACTTGTTATGAAATGAATGGATAAATGTGAATGAGTAGTGAGTTTGGAGTTCAGGCTCGGTTCAATTGAAACGAAAGAGATAATGATGAATGCTACGATAGATTATCATGTTTTATCGTATTTTGATAAAATAGTATATATTTTCTTTTGGTTTCTCATTTATTATTTTGTCTTGTTTTTGCTTGTACATCATATCATGCATGTAGGACTACGTTAGAACCCAATCGTTCTCATTCATGCATTTCATATTTGCATCTCCATCTTGAGACGCCGAGAGTAGATCCGGGTCGGCTTAACCGAATCTAGTAGATTAACGAACGGTTCGGTCGCCGGTGACACTTCCGGGTCGATTCGCGGGTGATCCGAAACGAGGTGTTACAGTTCCTGATGTTGTTGATAAACAGGTACATGATGGTGATCGGGTTGTTGATCAAGGGGAGGCTGATGCTACTAAAATAAAATTTGGTAGAATTGTTAAGCCATCCACAAAGTATCCAAAATCTACTTATGTGACTCTCATAGAAAGTGGTGAGTCTGAAGAGTTCAGTGAAGTTCTTAATCACAAAGAGAAAGACAAATGGGTAAGTGTCGTGTGAAAGGAACTAAAATCATTGCATGAGAACAAGACATATGAATTTGTGAATCTACCTAAGGGGAGAAAGGTCTTGAAGAACAAGTGGGTTATCGGCTTAAGCATGAAGAAGGTAACTCACAACCAAGGTGCAAGGCAAGACTTATGGTGAAAGATTTCGGGCAGAAGAAAGGTATTGACTTTGACAAAATTTTCTCACCTATTGTAAAAATGTCTTCAATCCGTTGTGTGCTAGGTTTAGCTCCAAGTATGGATTTAGAGGTTGAACAGTTAGATGTGAAGATTACATTTCTCCATGGTGATCTTGATGAAACAATATATATGGAACAACTTGAGGGTTTTGTAGATAAGGAAAAGAAACAGATGGTGCGCAGATTGAAGAATAGCTTGTCTGGCCTCAAGCAAGCTCTTAGACAATGGAACAAGAAGTTTGATTCTTTTATGGATAGTCAAGGCTACAACAGAACTATTTCAAGCCATTGTGTATTTATCAAGAAATTTGGGAAGAATGACTTCATCATTTTGCTTTTTTATGTTGATTCTTGGACAGGATAAATTAAGAATTGCAGATTTGAAGGAAAATTTAGGCAAATTCTTTGCTATGACGAATTTGGGTCCAGCTAGACAAATTCTTGGCATGTCCATCTAGCGGGATAGGAAAGCTAAGAAGATGTGGTTATCCCAAGAGAAATACACTGAGAAGATTCTTGAGCGGTTCAACATGAAAGAAGCCAAGCAGGTTACTGTTCCACTAGGAGCTCAATTCAAATTGGAGAAATGGTGAGCTAAGTGAAGCAGAAGTATATGAAATGAAGAATGTCCCTTATGCATCTATTGTAGGGAGCCTTATGTATGCTATGGTTTGTACTAGACCAGGCATAACGTATGCTGTCAGGGCAGTAAGTAGACATTTGTCTAATCCTGGTAGAGAACATTGGCAAGCAGTTAAGTGGATATTGAGATATTTAAGAGGTACTTCCAAGCTAGGTTTATGCTTTGGGAGAGTTAAGCCTACATTATCATGTTATACTGATGTAGATATGGTTAGTCATCTTAATTCTAGGAGGTCTACTTCTTGGGTTGTTATTACTTTTGAGGGTGGTGCTGTTTCTTGATAGTCCAAATTGTAAAAGTGTGTTGCGCTATCCACAACTGAAGCTAAATTCATTGCAGTTACAGCAGCTTGCAAAGAGGTTCTATGGTTGAAAAGATTTTTGAATGAAATTGGGATAAGTAAAGACAAGTATGAGGTACTTTGTAATAGTCAAAGTGTTATATATTTGAGTAAGAACTCTAGTTTTCATTCAAAGAGTAAACACGTAGATATTCGATATCATTAGGTAAGAGATGTGTTGGAGAGAAAGTTGTTAAAGTTGAACAACGTTCACACTGAAAAGAACATCTCAGATATATTAACCAAGATTGTGACAAAGGATAAATATTTATTTTGTCGAAGTGGAGCTGGTATGGAGAATTTTACTACCACTTATATCTAGTTAGCTCATGGATTCACGAAGGGGAGGATTTGTTGAGTTTCCCTCACCCATTCACATTGAAAAACTCAATTTTTAGTTTTTGGCTTTTCGTTTGTCACACTAATAGTTGGTGTTTTGTATACCTATATGTGATTTCGTCCTTTTCTATAGAAGCTTAATGAGGTGACTTCTAAAATTCTACTCATATTCTTATATATAAAGGAGAATTCTATTTATGTTGAACAGAACATTCTATTGAGAGTTTTTGAGTACATGTGGCTCATAAAGTGAGAGTTTAGAGAAGTTTTTCATCATCTCAAGTTGAAGTCAGGGTCGTAATCTAGGGTGTGAGGTTGATCTAATTTTCTTTTGAGGTGTATGTTAATTTCTCAATTTCTCGTATATTGTATTTCTCAAGAATTGTATATTTTAAATCTTGTTATTGGTCTAATTTGTATTAGGAAAGTTTTGTCAAATTTTTATTTGATATTTGATTGTAGAAAATTTTTTCATCAAAGTTGATCGAGTAGGTTGGTTTTCTTTTTCCCAATTGAGAGGAAAGTTTTCATCTATTTTTATCTTGGTGTTTCCTATTCATCTTATATTTGTTTTAATTTCATCTTGTGAGAAAATATTTTCTGGGTTATTTCTGCTAAAGCGTTTATTTCCCAACAGTTTGATTTGGGGTGTTTGTGGATTGATTAAGAATTATGGGTATCTGTTGATGATTGATAGATTTGCGGATTGTCTGGAAGAGTTTAGTAATTATATTGGAGTCAGTGAACTGGTGGGGTGGGTGGAGGGTTTGGGTTTGAATTTTGAATTTTGAATTTTGTTTGGTTGTTTGTGCTAATTTGGTGTTTTGTTATAGAAAAGTTTAGCAATTAGTGGTTATAAAATATCATAGCCCAAACTTTTACTACAATCAGTTTCTAGCCCAAACTTTTATCACCGGGACTAATTCCCAATTTTTTTATCACTGGGAATATCATCTCCTGGGATGGAAAAAGCACTCACTATACAGAGTTTATGCCAAGTTTCAACCTTTTCTGATATGCCTTAAATTGTTCATCTCTATCGATCTTTATCGAATAAAAGCCTATTCAAATTATAAAGTGATTTGTTGAACCTTAGTTGCCTCATCGGAATCTGAACCATAATCGATCATGCTAAAGATGTATATTGAAGACAATAAAGAATGATGGAGATCTGGCCAATGATTTGTTGAGTATTTGAAGTGAAGAGTTTATTGGTGATCACCCACGAAAGCAAGAATGGGACAGGAGTTATTTATCAATCAGTTGATGAAGTATGTTAATTAGGACAATTAGGACATTTATGCGGTTAGTATAATGTGCATGATATCCAATAATGGAAGATTAATACACCAATATCAAAATGCTCATGCATGAGTAGAAAAAAGATACAAGTTCTATATTTACGTTTTGGTTTCGTTGAACATTTTATGGTTATTTGAATAAGTTGGAAAATGGGATGACCTTATGAGGCTCTTAAAGTCATACATTCATTATGCTATCATTTAGATGAGGTTTCCAATGTGTACAGGGAATATAGAGATGAATATAAAGTTTCACTTGAACATCTACCTGTGGACTTGTATCTCTATCTCCTGGGACAGAAAAGAGTTGAAGGAAGCAAGAACCTTGACATTTGGGCCATCATATGTCTAACTCATTTCCATTTACTTGACTGGTTCTTTATTAGGTGATGGATTAAACTTCACTGGTAGTTTGAGGAAAGGGTCTTTGGGCCTGAAAACAGAAGGCGCCCTGCTATTCATGAATGTTTTCTTTTCTAAAATTATGATCATGTGATGTTGCTAACATCTATACCATCATAAACCATGTTCATGTACTATTGTTACTTGTATCTTCCATTTTAGCTTAATGAGTGCATAATATGCATTATTGATTCCCCTTTCAAGAAATGGTTTTCTTTAAAGTTTTTACCATGTGCTTTTGTTTAAAATCAATTTACTTACAAGGGATTGATTGATGCCTTCCTTATACTTAGTTATGTCAATGAGTTGGTGGAATATATCTTCTTTCCATGCAAGATAATGCTAACAAGGAGGGCTGTTATGACTCGTCAATTGGTTCGAGCATTCCTGATGCCTCTGTCCGTACAAAACTATCTCAAAGCAATTCCCAAACGAAAGAAGCTGTGGTACCTTCACAACAAAAAGACATCCATTGTGGAGACAGGAATCAGCACTCAGCAATACAGGTGCAATCCAAACCAGCAGACTGGGCTAGAAAACTGGTTGTAGTAACTCAGAGAAGAACTCAAGTAGTTGCTCCTGAAAATCCCGAGAATCTTTGGAGCAAAGGAAGGAATTACAAAAAAAGAATGTTTATAAAAAATCAGCTGTTTCTAGTGCCAACATGAAGATTTCAGAAAGCGTCAATAGCAATAACCACTCAGGAGATGCTATTAGTGAAGATATAATGAGGGGACATGTTTCAACACAGATACATGTCAATGAAGCCGGATGTCAAAGGAAATGTTTTGTTACTAAGGCGTTCTAGTAGCAGTCCTGCATTAGAAAATCAGTCTTCACGTTATACATCAGTTACAAATAAAACAGATGGATTTGGTGTTCGAAGGAATTCCCAGACTTCTGCTGCAGACATATTTAGAGATGACGTAAAAGTTAAAAGTGCATCAGATTTGGTTACACATAGAGATGCATCTCTCTTTGTTCCCAAGCTTAAGTGTCGAGGGAGATTTTTGTTTACTTTGAAATAACTTTCTAATTTCTGTTTTCCTTTGAAAATTCCTGAGCACATCATGTTTTCCATTTATCAAATTACGATAATAGGAAATCAATTGATCAATAAGAGGAGTTTGTAATCTGGAAATAAGTGTTTCTGAAACAATCATTATGGAGGGATTATCTGCATATAAAGCTTCTGATCTAGGCCTTTATTAGCGTACAAATAGTTGAAAAGTGACAACTACAATTTTCCAGTTTTTATTGATGATGGGCATTGTCCTTTGATATAAAGATGGAACGTTTCGTTTAATGAAAAGATAGTGGCATTTAACTTATGTAAAGGAGAACTTGTACTTTATTTGGTTGTCTTTAATAACTTGACAGCATCTTTATAGAAGGTCTTTTAGAAAGTGTATCTTCCAAGTTTTCAGCCATTAGTTTCATGTGGTTTAAGTTTTTAACTGGAAAATGAGGTCTAGACTTTGAGGGACTATGAGACCGGGCTCAGTACAGATGAGGCATTTCTTTCTGGAGACATCATAGAGTATAGACTAGAACCCTGATCTTTACTATTAGTACTCAAATGGATGAGAAAGAAGATATGTGATCTATTGAGAGTATTAAGCAGATGCATGCCAAACATGAAGAGTAATAAATTCTGAAGGTTTTTAATTAATATTGTAAAGCGAAGACCTGTAGTTGATGTCTTTGAGAGTAATTCCATTTTAATTAATATTGTAAAGCGAAGACCTGTAGTACTTGCAGGTGATAAATTGGAATTGCATTATTTCATGTTTCTTGATATTTTGATGTATTTTGTTGTAATTTACGTTTTGGATATTGTGGCTTGACCAGGATCTATTCTCAATTGCTAATCTTTCTGAACAACACAAAGTGTGGGATTTCTTGAGTGCTGCGTCTAAGGTTAGAATTTTTCTTTTCTTTTTTTGTAATGCTAACTGTAGATTTCTAGTCAGAAGGTTTATATTGTGTAGTATACATATATTTTTTGATTTAAGAATTATTCCTTTGGGAAGTCAACATCAGTGATGAAAATGCTGGCAATTATTTGTTATGGCTGTTTATTGTTTTTAGCAGACTCTACATGTTTATACTTCTCGGAAGCTGTAAATACACCGAGGCAGACTGAGACGATACAAACTTTGTACCAAATCCAATTGGGGTTTCAAATACGAGTCCGTACCTGGTTCTGACACCATTTTAAAACTGGATTATGAACCTTCTAGGTTAACGTAAAATGAAAAAGGAAGGGTCTGGCTCTGGCCTTGCCCATTAGCATGTCTGTGAATTTATTTGGAATTTTTTGGTTATGTTTAATTTTAGTATGGTTTTTTATTTTTTGGCCTTTTTATTGTTGGTATGGTCTAATTTTCTTGCGTTGTTGGTGAATTTAAGAGTCTGTAAAGTCTTTTTCATAGACCTTGAGTAAATAGACTTTGATGAATTGAATAAAATTGGGCTTTGTACTTGTGAAATTGGTGCTTTCCAATTCTAAGGTTGACATTGGTGAGAAATTGATCATCCATCCACCCAGCTTGATGTCAGCAAGGAGTCGATCATTCCCCTTCCACTGTTCCCCACCAACCTCTGGGCTCATTTAAAATTTAAAACAAGAGGGGTTTGAATCTGCTGGGTGAGAAATCGATCATCCACCCAGCATGATGTGGGCAAGGAGTCAATCATCCCTCTTCCACTGTTCCCCGCCAACCAATGTGCCTGGTTCAAAAAGTAATCCAAGTCCAGATTTGGCACATGCCAAGATTAATTCTGCATCGCATCCGGGAATTGAAATTCAACATGGCCTGGATAATTGGAAAATTGTTTGCACCCACTGCTTTTGTTATGTTTCAAATATTTTAGCTTTACACCTGTAAGATTATTGGGTCTTAATCAAGGTATTTTCTTTTGATATCACAACCACTTGTTTCTTTGCCAGATAATGTGGATGACATTGTTTGCCAGTTTAAAGGCGTTTCTGATGGTCTTCTTTGAAAAGTTTCTGGGTCTTCTGGCATCTCCTCATGTGGCTTCACCACTTACAGAAGGAAATCTTGCTTTACCCTGGAATGAAGATGAGGGAAGGAAGTTTAGTTCAGGGGATACTAATCTTGCGACATCGATGAGCCTTTCTGACGTTGATAATGGTGCAAAAAATGAGCGGCACAATGAAGTGACAACTGGTTGGCATTCAGACAACGAATTGAACTCTAAAAGCTTTCCACCTCGTGTGGTTAAGCGTTTTGATGAGTCTGGAGTTTTATCTGCTGAAAGAATTTATCCATCGGAGGAGTTTGGAGGACTTGGCTCAGCGACGTTGGCATTGGGCATCAGTTGGACATGGAAGTTGCTTTTGAAGAGTCAGTTGCAGTTCCACCTGAGGTATAGTTAGCCACTGCAAATTGGTGGAAACCAATTGCAGCTTCAGTATACCACTAAGCAGATGTGAAAATGATAAACCTTCATTATCAATTAAATTTATTGGAGTACTTACCTCTGATTTCACAATATAGGCATTGTTCAGTGGGTAAAATTTTGGTTTATCAAGAAAAGGCGAGTGGTTAAATTTTTGTAATTACCCTTATACAGTTCTTCAATAGTAATTTCCAAAAAGTAATAACTCAGAGAAACCATGGTGAATTTTGTAGGATCAACTGGACTAAATTTGGACCACCGACTGAAGTAAAAAGTATCTGATTAATCAACTGTTCTTTCTTCCAAATTGGGGTTTATAGTTATTTTATAGAATGAGTAGTTAGTTGCTTATGTAGTTTTCAGCCTTCTAATAGCAGAAGGATGGGTGGGATGAATATTTTGTTGATCATGTAGTTGTATTTGCTATGTAAGTGTTTCACTTATAGGCGTTTGAATCACATTTTGAAGTTTTAGAAGATTAGAGGATACAATACTCTTGCAACCTTAATTTCTGTTGTGTGATTAATCAATCATGGTTTATCTTGTGTGAATCCATGCAGTGGTCTCCATCTAATGTTAGTGTGCCCTTGCTAAATTTAGTGGACAAAATTTTTCAGCTTAAGCATAGAGGTTGGTTGAGGTGAGTTTATGGATCAATTTCCCATTAATTTTTCAATGTGTTTGTATATGTATTTGTTGAGAATTTATTCTTCAACTGACTGCTCACTATCAGTTGCTATTTCATTTAGGAGGCAGGTTTACTGGATTTCTAAGCAAATATTACAGCTGGTATATGTTGGTCTTATAGGCTTGTGGGAATGCGCTCGTAAATTTGTACCATTTTAAACAGATCATTTAAGTTTACCAGTAAAGTCTGTATCTTTAGTTTTTACTACTGATTATAAACATGATGTGAGCTTCTCTGTGGGAATGCTGCATGCTTTTCATTTTGCTTTCTGAAAGGGTATATACTTTTATCACTTTTGAGTTAAGAGTCATGGTAATAATGTTCTTTTTATTCTCTTTTCTAGAGAAAAAAATCACACTCGTGAGAAACCCAAAATCACACACACTAATTACTGTAAAAGTGAACACTTGAGCTCATTGCAGAGAAAAAAAACAAGACACCATCAAAGCAAGCTATGACTACGAGCAGGCAGACGCTTGGATAAGTTGCTGGGCATCGACGGCAACTTGCTGCGGAACCTCGGATGGCGAAGCATGTACAGATCCCCCACCATGGCTACTACTCTGAAGGGTGTCACATACAACACCACAGTCTGTATCCTCCTTGCCATGCTTCTCAACGTGTCATACCTTATCCTCACTATGTCATGAGGCTTTGAAGTTGGAAATGTGTCAAACTCTTCATCAAGCTCGTCTGGGTGGACGGACTCTGCCCATGAGAGCCTAGTGTCCATGTGTGGAGGGTACTTTGGCTTGAATCTATAGTTCCAAATGCCTATCAAAAACGTGTATAGGAAGATGGTTGGTAATATCAGTTCTGGGTACCAGATCAATATGAGGAACAGGACATGCACTAGGATGGTGGTGACCAGGTTCTTCCAATGACTCACACCATTGAACCACCTCCCATTGAGATCACAACAGAAAGCAGAGACATGATCCTGAAGAAATTGGCCTTGCTTCTTCTCATGCTTCACATCTTGGGAAGTAGAGGATGGCTGTACAAGTATATCACGTCGGCTAGAGAGAGGCGGGTGAAACGAATTGCCAATTGGAGCTCATCCATCTTCTTTACACCGGATGGATGTAGCACAAGAAGTGGGTAGGAATGTGTTTAGATACGATCAGACTCCAAAGTCGACAATCAAATTCTCACCTTGCCAATCCTTTTGAGTCTCTAGCACCCGTGGCAGCCTTCTCTCCACCTCCAAGGTAGCAATTGTCAAAGACTCCAAGAGTGATCACTGAACATGGGTCATAAACTTATTATGTGTATTGCTCATTACATTTGGGATTGAAGCTATACATGATGGTTCTGGTACGTACCCATATTTGTGCAAACTTGGCTACGCAGCACGCATCGGTTGTGGCCCGGCCACCATCCTTCATCTTCATGGGAAGCAGGCCATGTGCACTAAGAATACCAACCTCCAAAATGCCCACTGGTTGCTTCCATAGTTGTCTAGCGGTTGGGCGTCGGTCGCTAATGTACATGGTGGACTAGTCTACTGCATGGTAAGCCCCTTCTAGGCAGACTCTGAGGTGCAATCTGCTTGAGAACCTGAGTTCCTTCCTCGTCTCACCTTCCAACACTCCAAACCCAAACCTCTCGAGGTTGAACCAGCGTGAATGGACCGGCATGTGATCCAACCTCCTCGAAAAAATGGTGAGTAGGAGAATGATCCTCCCCAGCACCTCATCTTTGGAAGGGTGAACCCTGTCCTCCACAGATAACACTAGCTGCCCTTCGAATGGCTCAGCCGCCACAAACACCAAGTCCTCATTCCACATTGGGTTCATGGTCCTAGTGGGGTTGATCTTGGTCTTGAGAACTTGGTGTCCTACTTGGCTTTGACATAGGCCTCTGGTAATCAGCCCTTGTCAGTTGGTTGTATGTCTTGGGCTTCGATCAAATTCACTCTAACATACCATAACTTTGGGGAGACGTACACTTTTGATCTTGTGTTGAACACACCCTCACCTTGAACAGAGGCAGCATCAGAGTGCCAAGCCTCAGGGAATGCTTCATCAGCTTGTGTGCCCATCCAAACAGCAAGCATGACTTCACGCTTCACTTTGCCACCTCTCCCGTCCTCCAACCTATACCACTGTGGGGCTAGTGGGCTGTCTGAGGGGACTCTTGTTGGCCACTCATTCATATCAAAGATCACCTTCCCAACACAGTCATCCCTCATCACCATCTCCTTGTCCTTGATGAAAACCTCCAGCACCGTTGATTGGGTTTTGTCTTTGGAGAATGCAAAAACTTGGTTCCATTCTGGGTTTTGCTTCTTCTCGAAGTGCTTGGTTGTGCCTTTGTAGTTGCCCAGCTTCACCTCCACGTATGGGTCGCAGCTACCGGTGATGGAGCTTGCGGGAAGGTCGTTGGCCTTGACAACTCTGACGTAGAGGTATTGCATCTGCCCAACAAGGTCATATGTGCTTGTGTACTTGTCTCCGCTCATCCACCCACCACCACCGCTACGAGATGCACCCATTGGCCATCTCTCCCCTAGTCTGGGATGTGTGTCCTTCAATCGGAAGTCCTCCTGTTGGTTATTGCTAGAACTATGAGCTTGGTGGTTTGCAGGGTCCATGATTACAGGTATTGCTTGCAGCAGTTGCTGTGACCCAATTGAAGTTCTCGCCTGTTCTTTAGGAGATATAATACGGTGATGATGTTCTTCTTATGGAGATATCAACCACAACCGTTCGTTAGTAACATCAGAACTTGTACTCATATATCAGTCACATGCCTGGGATGGGCATGCTACAGTATCGGACGAATTATGAACTTTGGAGCCAACTTCGCCTCTTAAAATATGCGATAAAAGCCATTTTTTCTATGAAATTTGTAAAATGTCAATAAGTAAATTAGAGGAGAATTTTTTTACACGGATGAGACTGATTTTCGTTGTAGGCTTGATTTTTGGAACTTCAAGATATCACAGCAGGACTAATCTTTCATTCCTGTTAGGTTTAAGATATCACCGTAGGACTAATTTCTCATTCATGTTAGGTTTAGCTCACATTGATCGTGGATGATATTGATGAATTATATATAAGTTAATGAGAAATCTTACTCTTTTAGTTAATTTTTAGATTAAAAAAACTCATAATACTTATTACAAGTCATTTTTTGAGGCCCAAACAGCCTAACAATAGTATTAGAGTTTGATTAGGGGCCGAAAGGGCCCAAGTAGTGATATCAGAGCCGGGTTTCTTACACCCTAAGTAGTGGTATCAGCGCCTGGTTTCGTACGTCGATTGTTGTTGTTTGTTGTCTCCTTCATGGGTTTTACTGGATGATTTGAAGAAAGTTTGCCCGTTGAAAGGGCCCAAGTAGTGGTATCAGGGCTGGGTTTCCTATGTCGATTGTTGTTATTTGTTGTCTCCTTTATAAGTTTCACCCTATGCCCCAAGTGGTTTCTTACTCCGATTGTTTTTGTTTGTTGTTTCCGTGAGTTTTATTTGATGATTTGAAGAGAGTTTGCCCGGATATATAAAAGGGAGTTGTTGGGTTTATCCCACATCGGTCGTAAATGATGTTAGTGAGTTGTATATAGGCTAATGAGAAAACCTTATTTTTTGAATGAACCTTTGGATTAAGAGAGGCCCGTGACATCTATTACAAGTCCTTTTTGTGGCCCAGAGGGTCGTAACAATTCCACATCAGTTCTTACATGAGTTTTGGTTATCCAAACAGCTTCATAGTTTGGCCTTCCTTGTGTTCTTTTCAGTGACGGGGGTGATGCATAGCTCTATTGCCAAGCAAAGGAAATGATGAGTGAGGGAAAGCAAAAGATGAAGAAAGGAATCACCAACATGTTGCCTCTATTTCTCTATATATAACAGATCAGATGGCAGGCTTTGTGCCCATGAATGGATGGTGTAAGAAGTCATTCTTTGATTATTAGCCTGTATCCGAGTCCTGGAAGTTGATGGCCTGATTTTATAAAACTTTGTTAGACAGTTCACACAGGTGATAAATGAGAGCGAAAAGCTGCTTCTTCTAATATTTGCCGAAGGAAAAAGGCAGAGACATTGAAGAGTATCCATTTACTTGGTTTACCAGCAGTCGGTAAAAGTGAAGAGTGCAAAACGCTTGGTGATGACTCTTCCCTTGTGTGATTATATATAGTTCGATTCCCCTGCAGGTGATATTCAGCTAAACTTGGTAAGAACTTATCTATCTTTTACTGGGTCTGGGTGACAGATAGCACCAGATATGCCTTGGTCCATAGTTCGTTTTACATGGCACTTACAATGTTTAAGTAGTAGTAGTAGTAGTAGGAAATTCATGTAATCAAAGCTTAACATTGGTTGAGGGATTTTTGCTTTGATCTTTATTGCTTTATACATGAAGTTAGACATCAAAGGGAAGATGGGCAGGCAAGCATATGGGTCAAGCAATGGTGTTGGAAAGTAGGGAAAAGAGAGTCGAAAAGCTTCATATTCTATTAACCTTTGGCGAAGATGCATGTTTTCTGCTTTATTCTCTCTGTATTCAATTGATTATTACAAGGCCCAACATGCATTCCAATACCTAAAACATTTCTTTTATTAGAAAAAAAGGATTAAGTTGTCAAATTCTCTCTAACTTGTTCTATTTAGCGCATTAGGCAGGTGATCCATTAAAAAATAGTATTTTGTGTTGGGCCAGCCAAATTCATAGATGAAGAAGGCCAATGAATTACAAGGTCCAATACCTTGCACAGGGGTCTCCATATTCCACGAGTACCTTCTAAATGAAAGGCATCCATTCTTTCCTTCAAAACCAATTTCTAGCTCAATAACATGAAACTAGTTGATGAATAAACATGGAGGAATTGTGACACATTGAAAGTACAAAAAATGTTAGGTTCAACAACTAGAACACTAAGAAAATGTAGAGGCAAATGAACACGGTATCAATCCATTTGCAAGAAGCCGAAAGAAAATTTTAGAGGCAAATGAACAGTGTCAATCCATTTGCAACAAGCAAGAAGCTGAAAGGTTGTGTTTTACGTTTAATCATTATCAATGATTATTTAGTAATAAACTTTTAAAATATCATATTTGTTATTAAATTATGATTTTCGTTGGTTGTTCAATTGGTCAATTGGTCGGACAGAGAAATGCCTATATATTTTTTTAATTCGATCATAATTGGTCAGTTAAGTTGAATCATAAACTCCTTGGACATTGGTTGAATACGACGCTCAATCGTCCATGCCCCCTCCGGGCCTAGGGTGGTAAACGGTTTGGAATAAGTTATGGGTTACATAATAACATTCACCGTAACCATTTATCGTTTGAAAATTTTATTATAATTGAGTCATTCACTAAATTTAAAAGGTTCTCCCATAACATGGTTTTTACCATTTTATCGTTGGTTAAATGGTTAACCAATTAGTTAAATTTTCACTATTTACAAATCATAAACTAGTTTTTTACTCACATAACATAAAATATTCTAACCATCTAAATTATGATAAACTAATGCTAAAAACTAGAAACTAAGTAAATTAAAAATCTAAATTGATAATCTCATCAAAGGGAAATTAAATATTATAATTAAATATTTCAGGATTGAAGTCTAGGTAGCAATAATTTTATGATTATTTATAAAATGATTAAATAAAAATCAATTAAATTGGTAAAACGGTTATGATAGAGCCTTATATCATTACCGTATATATTTAAAATTGGTTAGATTAAATTAATTGAGTTTTTTTACTATTTTATTATTCAATTAAATAATTTATTCACCATTTTTGTTCTATTTAATTCGGATCGGTTGGTATTCCGATATATTATGTAACTATTTAGAGCCCTATCTAAGTCTTACTAGGGAAATACATATAAAAAAATTATATAAGGAAGAGGGAAATTTTTTATGAGCTCCTTTGAAATGAACTCTCTGCGAGCCCCAATAATAATTAGTTTTTTTTTATTTTCTCAACTCTTTCTATCTTCTCTATGGCAAAATAGAAAGATGACACCTATCTTGGGTTCAAAGGGGGCTCATAAATAAATGCTTTAGAGAGACCAAATCATTATTGTTTATAATAATTTGAAATATTAGAGAAGTACTTGTCCGGATTCCATAAAAAACCGAATTGCCCTTAAAACTTGAAACAAACTTAAACATTTTGGTTAATTTACTTTGATAAATGAATAAGCAAATTACATCGTAAGTTATAAAAAATTATTTAATTAAAATTCTATCGTTATTTTAGTGAACATATCATGCAATAAGTAATTTTGATTGTATATCATATTAAATAAATATAATTAAATCATATAAATATTATGACTTCATGACAATTAACATAAAATATAAATTTTGGAATATTTTTTAAAAAACTTCAATTAATTTGATTCTGTTTGATTCCGAAGAAAAATATCAATTTACACCTTATCATCTTTATTTCTACTTTTCAAAATGCTTATTTTATTTTATTTTTTAGTCAAAAGGCTTCTTTAATTTCCACTTTCAAAAGAAGCAAATGGTGCAAACAACCAAACACAGCACGAACAAAAGTATTGTATATGGAAATATCTTCATCTCCTTATCGAAGGCTTGTCATCACCTTTATAAGTATTCTATCTGGCTCACATCTCTAACTGAACAGTCATCACCTCTTCTCTTGCTTATTTTTTATCACCACCAGTGCAATTAGCTCCCAAATCATGGTGGAGGGAATCATTACCTTGGTAGTAGACAACCTCGCCACGGCAGTAGCAACTGAAATTGCGTCGCTGTTGGGTCTGACGAAAGAGCTGGACGATCTTTACAGTGAATTCGACGCTATCAAGAAAGTGCTTCAAGATGCTGAGTCGAGGCAGATCAGTGAGGAGTTCGTGAGGAGCTGGCTGCGAAAGCTCAAGTATGTGGCATACGACCTCGACGACATGCTAGAGGAGTGGATAATATGGTTTGGAGATCAACAAGTAAGAAATTCCTCATCTTGTAATTTGAAGTCTCTTATAAAGCATCCATTCCAGCACCTTAAATACCGAAAAAGAGTTGATGAAATTAAAAGTAGGTTGGAACAAATCGCAAGAGAAAAGGATAGGTATCGGTTAAGTGATGATACCGGTGTTAGAAGAAAGAGAAAGAAAAGAAGAACCGATTCTTGGGTAGATCAAACTAGTGTGATTGGTCGAGATGAAGATAAGAAAACCTTGCTCAGTAAACTTATAAACGAAGAAGGATCTGTGACTTGTGGAAGTGGACCAGATAAGGTCCCAACTATATTAATATTGGGTATGGGTGGCTTGGGAAAGACAACTCTATCTAAATCTGTATTCAATGATGAAAGAGTCGAGCACTTTGATAAGCGAATGTGGGTGCGTGTTGGAGAGGTCTTTGATGGGGCAGTCATTATGAAAAGTATGATTGAGAGTTGGGGCGGAAGTGTTAAGCCATCAAGGCGGGAACAACTTGCAGAAATGCTAAAGATAGGCAATACCTTTTGATTCTGGATGATGTATGGAACGAAAACTATGAAAAATAGGAGCGGTTGGAGGAGATTCTAAATCAAGGGATAAAGGATAGTAGAATAGTTATCACCGCCCGAAATGCAGGAATCGTAGCTATGATTAGAAGTGCTTACACACATGAATTGAAGGGCTTAGATGAAGATGAATGCTTGTCAATTTTGAGACGGTAGTTATTGAGCAGAGGAAGGAGAAAGAATACGAATCGCAGCGAGTGCCGTTAGACGTGGACGACCCACATGAGAACAATGGGAAATGGTCCGAAACAGTAAAATATGGGATTTGAAAGTTTCTGATGAACGCATTTTGCTTGCCTTGATGTTGATCTACACAAGAGTTACCCCCACAACTAAAGAATTGCTTCAGCTATTGCTCTATTTTAAAAAAGACATGATGTTGGCAAAAAAGGAGTTGGTAAGGTTGTGGGTGCCTCAAGGCTATATTGTCGTAAATGATGGGCTAGGAAATGAAAAAGAAGTTGGAGAAGAATGTTTTGAAGAGTTATTGGCTTGTTCTATATTTCAGGAGCCGGGAAGAGATGGAAAGAGATGCAAAATGTATGATCTTGTACACGACCTTGTTCAATGGGTGACCAAAGAAGAGTGTCGCATCATAGTATCATTAGGAAATGACGATGCAAACAATAATAGTAATACCTTGAGCCAGCTTGCCCGTGCTCGGCACTCTGTAGTAAAACAAGAAGTGTCATCGAGCAGTATCAATTTGGCTAGAGTTGAAAATTTGTGGACTCTTATTTATTCCCCTGATAAATTAAATTGCAAGCCAATTGCTAATGATACAGTACTCAAGTTGTTGAAGAGCGTTAAGGTGTTGTACTTAAGAAATTCTAATGTCTGTCGTCATTCATCAAAGCACCTTGGGAAGCTAGTACACTTGATGCATCTGGATTTGAGTAACACTAAATTGACACAATTACATGGTGGGTTTATCCTACATCGGTTGTAGAGGTTGTTAGTGATTTATATATATGCTAATGAGAAAGTCTTATTCCATAAGCTAGTTTTGACACATATTGCAATTTCTTTTTGTGGCACATATTACAATTCCCTTTTGTGACACATATTGCAATTTCCTTTGGGGGCTCGTAGGGCATAATAATAATGGTATCAGAGTCAGGTTACGATTTTGGGGTTTGGTGTTTGCCTACGCCTATTTTTTGGTTTCACCTAACGATTTAAGGGGAGTTTGCCATGATATGTGAATGTGATGATTCAAGGGGAATGATATGTGAATGTGATAATTTAAGGGAGTTTGCAATTATCTTTTGAGGGCCTGTAAGGCCTAATAACAGTAGTTTCAGAGCTAGGGTACGATCTTGGGATTTGGTGTTTTCCTACGCCAATTTTCTAGTTCCACCTGATGATTTCAAGGGATTTTGTCAAGCGATAATATGTGAATGTGATGATTTAAGGGGAGTGATATGTGAATGTGATGATTTAAGGACAGTTATCAGGTGATGATATGTGAGTTTTGATGAAGAGGAGATTGTTAGACAATGATAGTTTTAGGGTCACCCAATGTATGAAGGGGAGTTGTTTGGTTTATTTTACATCGGTCGTGGATGATGTTGGTGACATGTATATAGGCTAATGAGAAAGCCTTATTCCTTGAGTTAACTTTTAGACTAAGAGAGACCCGTGAGGCCTAAAATACCTATTACAAGTCCCTTTTGGGGCCCAAAGGGCCCAACATTAGTATCAGAGTAAAGTTGGATTTGGTGGTTTGACTATGTTGATTGTGATTATTTCTCGTTCGACGTGTGAAAGGGAGTTGTTGGGTTTATCCTACATTAATCGTAGATGATGTTGGTGACGTTTATATATACTAATGGGAAAGTCTTATTCCCTGAACTCTTTTGGATTAAGAGAAGCCCGTGATACTTATTACAAATCCCTTGCCAAGTTGGATTTGGTGGTTTGCCATCTTTTGGATTGAGAGAGGCCTGTTACACCTATTACAAATCCTTTGTTGTGAGATCCCTCAACTTAGTCTCACATCTTATACCTACTGGGAGAAGATCTTGTTTATAAGTGGGAATGAACTATAGATCTTTAACTTCCGGGGTACCCATTTTAAAGAAATGACTTGGCCCATTACGTTGCACTTTGGGCTGGGTCGTTACAAATAGTATCAGAGCCGACCTGGTTCCGTGTTAGATGGTGGGATGGACTAGGGACGTTGGCTAGGCTGCCGGTCATGGGCCAAAAAAGGTCGTGGGCTGGGGTTAGCAACAGGCCAAGACTAGAAACGTTGGCTAGGCTGCCGGTCACGGGCCAGAAAGGTTGTGAGCTGGGGCTTGCAATGGGCCAAATATAGGTATTTCGGGGACGAAATTTCCTAAGGTGGGTGGATTGTGAGATCCCTCAACTTAGTCTCACATCTAATACCTACTGGGAGAAGATCATGTTTATAAGTGGGAATAGACTATAGATCTTTAACTTCCGGGGTACCTATTTTAAAGAAATGACTTGGCCTATTACGTTACACTTTGGGCTGGGTCGTTACACTTGTCAAGTTGGATTTGGTGGTTTGCCAGGTGGATGCCGTCTGATGAAAGATCAAAAATGTCGTCTGATGAAAGATCAAAAAGTGGTTTGCCAAGTGGATGTTGTTTGATGAAAGTGAGTTTGTCAGATGATTTTGGGATCGCCTAATGTGAGAAGGGGTGTTGTTCGGTTTATCCCACATTAATCGTAGAAGGGGTTGGTGATTTGTATATATGTTAATGAGAAAACGTTATTTCTTGAGTTAGCTTTTTGAGTAAGGTGTAACAATCCGCCCGTTCTGAGCCACGAAAGTATTACTATATGAAACTGTCTCATAAATTAATTTTCTATTAATTTTTAAGATTTTAAATAAATTCATAATAATAAATTTAATATACAAATGCTTGAAATAATCTAAGCGCCATGAATCGAACCAAAATCCCATTGCCATGCAAATAATCTCAAGAAAAGAATAGTCTAATAATAGAGTCCTTCAGTTATCCCAACTCTATCCATCCTTCCATGTTCATACTTGCAAAGGCAATTTTGCGTAAGTAATAAAAATACTAAGTCGTATAATTACAAGAAAATCAATATATTCCACAACATCTGAATTACATCTTTTAGTAATTATGAGCCTATGTTGAGCTCTTAATATACTGGGAGGGTGGCCGCTCATCCAGTTACATTCTCATGTATGCGCACACACGTTACGTGGCTTTCAACCTATAGTTACTGATATTTTCCATTGATTTAACCTTTCGGTATCACAAGTGTATAATGAGCCGTCTTATGCCACTGCGCCTTGTCACCCCTTTCGGCATGAGGGCATGTATTTAATTTTTCAAGGGGTGCTGCCCTGTGTTGGACTAAGTCAATTCATTGACCCCGGTTACGCTCAGCGCATGGTGGTCAAATATGAACTCAAGTCGACCAAGACTCCCACATAACAATTTTTTGAGGGTGCTGTCCTATATCAAACTGAGCCTCATCTCAACCCAACCAAGACTTCCAAATCGACATATATAACATGTCAAGTAATTATACGGATCTGGAATTTTGATGAGGCACCAGCAACTACCACACATGATCTTAATATGAATGAAATTTCTCTAAAGCTAAATATCAATGTTTCATTTAACAACATAATTTTCCTTTACATAAAAAATATGTATATAATTCAAGAAGTTAATATATTAAATTTTATAAATATGTGTGAAATTTAAAAAATTATTTGTATAATAACATAAAGTCAAAAAATAATTATTAAATTAATACGAATGTATGTTAAATCTTAAAAATATTACAAATATTATTATATCGATATGCTAAAAATTAACATTGATAATTCATAATATTAATTTTTTTAAAGAATTAATTTAATTAAATAATATTTCTGATTTATTCTAATATTCACAAAACCTTAGATAAAATAATTTTTTTTAGGGTTTTATAAAAAAAGACTTGTGATACTTATTATAATTTCATTTTAGGGCCCTTACAGCCTAACACTACCTACTGTACCAATGGCGAAACTACCTACTGCACCATTAGCGAAATTGAAGGAACTCCGATACTTGGACTTGTTGGACACATATATAAAAATTTTGCGGAAAAACATTGTTTCCCTCTTAATCAACATGGGAGATTGCTCTAAACTAGAGGAATTGCCGAGAAAAATTGGTACCCTCTCAAATTTGTGACAATTAAATGTTAGGGTGCTATTTTTTAATGAACTTGCCTAAATAAATGGTTAGTTTAAGATAATTAAACGTTGAAAGGTGTGCCAAATTGAAACAATTACCGAATAGAATTGGGAGGTGAGGATGAGATTAAACAGAATCCCGACGGTGGCAGTAAGTAGAGTTACAGAGGAGGTAGTAGCAGTGGAGGAGGAGGATGCAGCACCAGCATCAACATCGGGGAGTTAAGAGTTGTGAATGTGCACAACTCACGAGGGCGTATCGATATGTGCAACTTGGAGGAGGTGGGGAGCAGAGGCCCGAACTGCCAAGCTAAAGGAGAAGACTAGTCTTAGTTCTTTGGACCTATCCTGGAAATTAGATAGTAATGAGATGGACGATTTTATTGCACCAGCAGCAGCAGATGGGGTGTTGGAAGGCTTGCATCCACCTCCCGAGCTCTTGAGAATATTACGTGATTATCCGGGCCAAGCATGGGTGATGGCGGCGCCTTGCGCTACCTTGGAGTAGTGGAACTCCGGTACTGCAAGAACTGCACCCAAGTGCCGCCTCTTGGTCAGTTGCCAAGCCTCGAAAGGCTAACCATTTCAGGACTGGATGGAGTGGAGAGAGTCGGGATGGAATTCTTCGGGGGCCATCACCCGCCTTCCCCTATTCGACGTACCTCACTTTCCAAGGCATGAGGAACCGGTCCGAGTGGGTGGTGTTGTTCCCCATCTGTATTGAAGGTGAAGAAGGAAGCCCCGAGTCACCCATCATGCCAGCACTGGAAAGATTGGTATTCATTGACTGCCCCAAGCTGGAGGCAATGCCCCCCCATCTTCACCAACCCCTCCGCGACCTCACCATAGACAACAGCAGTCCTATGCTAGTAGCTTTCTTCAATTCCTTCCTCTCTACGAGTCTATTAGCATATCCCGCGATCGGTACTTAAGAATGCATGATGTTGACGCTTATTCCTTGATCGGTGTTCATAATGGTGGGAAGGCGACGGAAGTTCCTGGCGGCCTACTTCACTTCGCTACCCTGCGAATGCTCATAATTGCCCGTCTCCCGCTCTTGAGGTCTCTCTCTGAGGAGCTCACGCAACTCACGGCTTTACAGCAACTGACCATCGACGACTGCCCCGAGCTAAGTGGGAGGTGCCTGGTTGGGGGGAGCTCTGGCCCAAAATCGCGCACATCCTCACATTCAAATTGATGGACAAGACATCCAATGCTTGACTTGACCACATAGGCGAGTGCCTCTCCCAAGCTTCGTTTTGTTCCTGTCCGCACCTAGCTCTTTAACGCTTTTTATTGATCTTTTTCACTGCAGTCAAGCTAGTCCCTCAGGTTCAATTTCGACCTTGAGGAAGTTGTTTAATGAATGCCATGCTACCTATGCCACGCGATTGCTCTCCCATCCATCCCACGCTGGGTAAAATTTGTTTATTCAACTCCTCTTCTTTTCTTTTGTCAACTCCATGCTTCGTCGTCGTCTTATGCATCTTTGATAATATGCTGCTTTCATTATCATTTCGCTTTCTCCAGATGCAGGTGAACATATTAGTTTGTGAAATTGCTTGCTTCTAATATATTTGTGACAAGCCTACCGATCAACTCTGTGTTGTTAAACATTATTGTTGTTTGTTTAATCCCTTCATTTGAACTACTTCGTTTTATTTTAGTAAGGCCGTCTTCTTATTTTGTGAACTCTTTAGTGTTTCTACATGTACGACGGACCACATTAAATGCCTCTGCGCAATCATCCATTCAAGCATCGATCCTGCAAGCATGTCCCACAGCCGGTTCCATTCTCTCGTACCGCTCTCAATTCTTGGTGTGCTCCACCATACCCATGCCGGACGTCAAAAATCTAATTGTCCTCAAAACCCGGAATACGGCAAGATCCGCTAAGTATGGTTTAGTCCCACCCGTGACAGGAGGAAATTGTGAAGACTTAAAAAACGAACGCCCAGCATAAATGCTTGCCAATTATTAAGAAAGTAGTTGGTGAGCAGGGGTAGGTGGAAGAGTAAGAACCTTTAACCGATATTGGGAGAGAAATTGTGGGAAAATATGATGGTCTGCTTTTGGCGGTAAAAATAGTGGCCAGTGCGTTAGAGGCAGATGACTGACAAGAAACAGTGGGAACAAAGGAGTTGGAGGTTGCTATATCCTCGTAAATGAGGACAAAGAAATGAAGAAAAAGTTGGAGAAGATTGAGCTATTAGCTCGTTCTATGTTCTATAGCCGTAAAGAGATGCAAGATGTACAATCTTGTACACAGCTTTGCTCAATGGGTGACCATAGAAGTGTATCGGGATCATAGTTTCATCAGGAAATGATGATGCAAGCAAATTATAATGCCTTGAGATTTGGGAGAGGATAGCGTTAGTTTCATGAGGAAATGACGAAGCAAGCAAATTATAATGCCTTGAGATTTGGGAGACGATAGCGTTTCATGCGGTTTTGATACGCTCATTATGATCATCCATATTTCGCATAGCGTATCCATGGTTTCTTATCGGTAAAGCTAGGGTTGTTCTTTTAACTATCAAAATTTTATTATTTTATGAAGTGTGGGGAGGAAATTATACACGGTTGAATATAGGTTAGTAAGTAATGATAGAATGACATGATCCAACAGTTATTAGATATATGTGCTTAAGAAATATTTTGATTCACCATGGAAAACTTGTTTTTAGTTCTTGCACATCAAAAAACAACAACAACAAAAAAAGGTTCATAATACATAAGTTAATTTTTTTTAATAAAAATCCTATTCCAAACTTTTGAGAGTGGACTATTCGTTTTTTTTATAATAAGTAGGAAATATATATTAAATATAAGTCACCATATAGTAGAATGGGATATAGTTATGAATGAAAGAGCAAGTTGAGTTAGAAGGGTAAGTTAATATTATATATATTTGAATAGAATCAAGGGGAATTTTTGTGACTTCATAATGTATCTATGGCTCTTTGGAAATAATCATATGGTTCTCATTTCTGTAATTCAAATTTGGAACTTAAATCAAGTGGTTTAGTACAGTGTATGTTCAAGTTGGGTAATTGATATATTTTAAAGAAAATTAAATAAAATGCATGAATAGGTTAGCATCTTTAGTATCATAAACCCCTGATCTTAACGGGTTTATATATGTCTCGGATATCCATGGATACTAGAGCAATGGAGTGTATGTATAAGCAGAGGACAAGGAAATGGTGCAAGTGTGGTGAACGTGCTGCCAAGTCCCCTCTCTACACTTTTAGCCTTCTACTATTATCTCTTCTAATCCTTCTAATTATAATCTAATATGAGTTTATCAAATGAGTACCTAGAATTTTCAGAATAAAATAAAATAAAATAGTGGGTTTGTAGAAATTACCCTTAGAGTCAAATTCAATACTGGTGGTCATTTCCACGGGATGAATGAACAACTTAAGTTAAAAATCTTTTACTTATAAAAAGAATATTGTCGTTTCTATGCAACTTAGATTAAGTTTTGCAATAATGTAAAGGGTCTTCTTCTTATTCTCTTCCAATTTATCATAGAAAATAGTTGATGGTGAATTCTAAAATACAATCCAGGCATGTAAAAATAACTTATTATGAAGATTGATGACCAGTATTTTATAATTTATATTTTATGGATTACTGTTGTTCCTATTAAAGGCAATTATATATGCTAAATAATCCTCATGTTTGATATGATTTTGCAAGCGATTGTGTGCTACTTTATTAGTGACTTGTGTATGTTGTAGATGTTAATTCGTTCTATTTTAAATTGCTAAATAATTACTATGTCTATTATGATTATTTTTTAAGTCGATTGCAAATTATAGGTTTTTTAATTAAGAATCCTACAACTAATTTTGTGCTAATACAATATACTTTTAAAAAAGTAATAAATCAGATATTGATGTAATCGTTTAGCCCATAATTAAAAATTAGCTGTAGTGATCTGTACATATACTTTGAGAAATAAAACTAACATTGAATTAACTTTTTACATTTAGAATGAATAACTTTTCCCTTAACATTAGCTTGGTGTCTAATGATAACTATACAAATTTTAAAAGTTGTTATTTTATTGAATTTTATGTTTAATTTAGATTAAGTAACCATTGAATTTTAGGTGTTTATACCTCCAAATCCACATCTTTCTCAAGAATGGTACTGCCCTTTACCATACCTACTTATAATATAAATTTTACTTTTTTAATACTTCACTTAGAGGTTAGAAATTCTAATTGTCTTCTCCAAAGTGGCCTACTTCGGAGCCGGGCATCTTAGCTCACTTAGACCCAAGTCCCAAAATCCAGAAAAAAGAAAAACAAAAAAGATCAAATCACTCAAGTCAGAACTCCGAGCTTTGAGCTGTCCAGAAGATGAGGAACAAGATTAGCTGTGAGCCATTGCATGAGCTCCTGTTTCTTGCCATTACAAGCATTCTTGCCAAAGGGGGTTGTCTGGCCTTTGTTATATAATATTTCTATATCTTTGATGCACAGTTATCCGCTGCCCACCTCAAAGTAAAAAGCCATTTGCCCAGTAATTCGAGTTCACTTTCTTGAAATTTTGTATAATCACACCCACTTACATGGGTTGTGCCTGAAATATTATTTTTGGCTTTGCAAGCATGTTATTTTCGCAAGTTATTTTTATATTTTAGTGTAATTATCTATTCAAAGAAAAATAAATTATTTTATGAAGCTTGAAATATCTCTGCGCGACGCATGTTAGTGTGAATGGCTAAAAAGGTTTTCGTTTTCCTCAGGTTTTCCCCTCTTCACGTAAAACTGCCCTCACTTTGGAGATCAACTTCTTTTGTTCCAAACACAAGGAACAGATAAAAAGCTAACACATATTGTGGTAGCCACTCACATGGTACAAAAGATATTTGCCAAAACATTATCCTCCCAATGTCTATTTGTATTACTATAATGGGAGAATGACAAACATTAACAAGGGATGCTGGAGATCACACCATTTAAAATACGTGCAATACCATCAAAATTATTTTACACATTCTTAAAGAACAATTGTTTCGTTTAATTTGTTGTGCTTGCATCATTTATTTTTGTATATAAATGGGAGAAAAACCATGGAGCATGATGTTTGTGCTGCTTGAAGCATCTGTAATCCTTTCAATCAGGGTGATATATGACCATGATGTTTAGTCATAACAGGTAAACCATCCCTTGCAACTAAAATAAGCAAAACATGCAACGCTTGTTCTATTTTTTTTTCCCTTGTCAAGTTGGGAAAAAAACAGAAGAAAATGTGCAAAACATGGATATACTTTAGGTAAATACACATCACCAAATTAGCCAAAAGGCACCACTCCTACTCCTCCAAACACTTGAACAATGTCTTCGGAACTAGCACATATTGGGAACAATGCCCTTTGTAGATGCATGTAAGCTTCTCACATTAATGAACTATTTGATTGGCTTTTAGCATTTAAACTTGTTGCGGAACCTGGACCAAACTTAGAATGGAGCCGTAGAGGTCCTGTGAAGACTCTGCTTGGTGGGTACTTGTGCAGAAGCTGCTGCCATACACAACTGGACAGAGACAAAAGAAAAAATAAAAAAAACGAAACAAAATCTCTTTACTACACAAAACTTAGCAAAATTGCAAATCCCAAACAACTTGGTTTCCAGTTTGTAACCTCTTCTATTTGCCTCTTAAGCCTTTTATTCTCCTCCATTAATTGGGCCACTTCCATTTCCAGCTCATAAGTGTAAGCCTGATGGAACAAAACATATAAACATACTATCAAAGCTTTTTTGTAACGTAAGACTATTTGAATAATTCTCACTAGAATTAACCAAAGAGAAAATACATATAGCTTAATGAGCATGAGTTAATAATTACATGATTTTTATTTTAGTGTTCAAGTTTGTATCTTTCCCAGTTTTTATAAAATTTCTCAACTACAAGATACATGGAGTGAACTGTGGTTCTCCATGAGTATCTAGTTATCAAGTGTGGAAAGATATAATAGGGGAATTAAGCTAGCGAACAACAATTATACAAAACTATTGATCTCTTTACTCAATAACATGAAATGCTTGAAAAAAAAACCTGCTTCCTTGCTCTAGATCTTGCAGCAGACTCCCTATTTTTCATCATCCGTCTGCGCCTCTGTTCGCCTGAAAAATCCACAGCCTTATTCATAATCCTCTTATTGGATGCAGAATCAGAGGCAATGGTCAGCTGAACATGAGGATCAGTACTAGGGGCATAACTCAAGCCTAGAGCCTGTGGGGCTTGGTGATCACCAGATGACCTGGTGGTGTTGAGGTTGAAGCCAATATCATTCTCTGTACAGCAATGAGAAGTAGGAAAAGAGCCTTCTTGTGCTCCGAAGGGCTTTGCAAGAAACTCCTGCAGGATGATGGGTCTTCTCGAGTTGTCAGTGCTATTGGTGTTCCCTTCTGTAGAAGTGCTGGTTGTGTATTGGTGATCAAGGCTTGAAAGGCCTATCTCCTTCCAAACATCTTCCATGGTTCTTCTTTTATGAAGTGGAAGGTGGAGAGGGTCCGGAGAAGTCATGTATTCATGGCTTGAAGTTGGCATGGAAAAGCTGGAGATGGAATTACTGACGGTCTTCCATTTGGGGGAAATTATCAGTAGAAACTAGAAACTTGGAAGCTTGAAGAATGAGGACTTTGGTCTATTCCTCAGAGGCCAAATGGTCCCAAACATATGTTAATGTATTGATATGGTATATATTCACTTGTGGATGCAATTAAGAAAAATTCGTGCGCGTGAACAAGATAATTGTCTACTTTTGTCTATGGTTAAGATTAGGGCCAGAAAATCATCCACTTTTAATTAGCTTTTTGACTAACACCCCAATTCAACTAGACATGCAGACCAAGACCTTATAATTTTAAAAACGATTTATTGGACTATTAAGTATAAACTTTGCACAACGAAATTCAATGCTCAAGGAGACTTAAAGACATACAACTCATTGAATTTCATACAACGTGCTGATCATACTACACAGGAAAGATTTAAAATTTTGAGTGATTGAATGAATACTATAAGGCACAAAAGGGGCAACAGCTTCCATACAACTAACAGGGTAACTTTAAAATACAACGATCGCTCTAAGTTCCACAAAGGCAACACCCCAATACAGTTAAGAGTTTGATTTCTTGAAAGATGTAGATGCATGATTCGATTTTTATACTTAATTTCAGCGATTGAGTTAGATATCTTAATTACTTATGCTGATATTGTGCAATAAAATAAACATCAAGTCATGGTTACTAGTTTCACATACCCCGTAAGATAAATTAAAATACACAAGCATAATTGCGTGCTAGGGTATCATACCCGATCACTCGGTCTACCTGATCACTCGTTCTTCACATGGACTTGTTACGAATCATGAACCGTACGCTCCTCCAATCTATATTTCTCTAACGCACACACAACTGCAATTAAATACTTTTCGAATACCTTAAATGCTCATCATTATGTTCAAGGACTTTAAGACTTACATACCTTTTAGACGATTATTAGCTTCCCCAAAGTCAAATACGCTACATAATAATAATAATAAAACATTCATATACAACCAATCATATCACACACTCAACCATAGTCATTTATGATACATTAATCTAGGGCACATGCCCAATAATAATATAATTTAATAATATCAAATACATATCACAAAAGTATAACATAGGACCCTTGCCACCACCACCATCGCCATGAGTTGCAGATCCATGAGCCTAAGTTGGCCAACGCCAAACGACATCATCTACATACATATCGGAAAACACGTCAGTAATCAAATAAATGATCACATGTTCAAAAATAACTAATAATATAACAAGTTGGTAAATGGGTACTTTGTTACCCACGGAAAACTTAGAAACTTTATAAAGAGTCACACATGGCCGTAGGCAAAATATAAAACATAAGCTAGTATGTTACCTCGGTAATTTATGCTTACATGCATAGGTTACGCCCTCACATCCTTAATATAGCACCCACCATGGTGCTTGAATGACAAATAAACAAAAATATATTGTATTACGTGGTATCCCTCATACATTGTACTATCTTAGGGTTTAAAGGAATACTGGTATAATTCATACCTTATGTGCAATGCTTTCATTTTCGTAAAATGAAGCCCTCATATATAAAAAGTAGGCTTGGGTAGGAACCTGTATATAATAATTTCTGGAGCATAACTTTTAAAAAATCATCAAGGGATCTTAACCTTGATGGTTTGTTAAACCGCGAAAAACTCGACTAAATAGCATGGTATCATAGGGATCTGATAGAATGTCGTTGACGCTTTTTACGTCTAAAACACGTTGAAAACCTTGCTCATGAAGCTAAACACATATGAAGTAGAAGGGTCCTACAAACCTAAATGAGTGAACTCTTCGTCCTAAACCAACTAGCTCACCATGCGAATCTAACGAAAGATGAAACCCAAATCACTATCAAACTTATCGCCACACAATACGAGGCAAAGCCTCCACACAAACATATCTTTAAAAAATTACTTAATTTAATTAATTTGTCTTAATAAAGTGTTAAACATTAGTATGTAACATTAATTAAGGTTTAAGGTTTCATCATGTACACTTAGTGGAGAAAGTCCAACTTAGGGTTTAATCAACATACTTAAGTAGATAATTTTTTAAATAAGCAAAATGATATCCACATAGGGTAAAATTTAGACTAATAGGCCTTGACACTCTAAGAGTGTAGTAGAAAAATTATCAAATTATGGTCTATGGGCCAATGCAGTAAACAAAGTCCACTAAAGTTGGATTAAGGTGTTAGGAACTGAGTTGTACGCCAAATTTACTAAGGTTTGTTCATGGGCTTGAGAACTCTAAATAGACTTAGGTAAAATGTCATATTTAGCCAATACCCTAAGGCTTGAGCCAATAAAATTTCAATTCTAAAGCCCATGAGATTAGGCCCCCAAATAAGAATTTGAAATAAGTGTCACTAATCTCTCTTAATCGAAAACCTAATTTAAAGATTATAATTTTCTCATTTGATTGTATCCAATTCATCAATCACCCCCTAAAGAATGACCGCGAAATTAATCGAGCAAGTCTAACATAAAGAAATTCACACGTATAAAAAATAAAATATATGCGTAACATGTGTGATCACGGGACAATCATATTGTGGCCTTGACCTGTCCAACCGACTTGTGTCAAAGATGAGGAAATGGTCGCCGCCCTCCCCCAAACCCTCGCCGCGCCGACGGCGCCGCCCAAGTCCGACGTCTCCTCGCCGGAGATCGGAGTCCGGCCATGTTGCCGCCCCAAACCTCGTCCCCCCACTCTTGATTCCTCCCCAGGTAGCTCCAATCTACACCCTCCGGTTTAGCTCTCTTAGGTTTGACCTCCATGGCCGACTTTTTGAGCTGCTTCTTTTTGTCGATCTATGAATTTTGCGCAATTGGAATCTGTTATTGCTGCAATTTGAATGGGAAATTGGTTTTTTCTGTTGTGTAGACTGTTAGAATCGAGAAAGTTGTGATCTTTGGCTTGAAATGTGTTGAAATTGGTGAATTGCACTCGAAAAATGGCGGGTTTTTGGTTTCTGCAGGAGGAAATTGCTTTGAGACCTGATTTGGGGTTTGGGGTACCGGTTGGTTGGCAGAACTTGTTATTGCTGTAGTTTGAGGCGATAGAGTAGGGAGCTTTTGGGTGTTTAGTTTGCTTGTATCCATGGCCGATGTCCGGGGTGCTAGTAGAAGCCAGAGAATGGATCTAAATGTGTCCTTGGGTCTTCCTCGCTCGCCTGTTCGACGACGAGGTTCCGATTTGGGGTCGGATCTTGCGTTGGGTTGTATTTGTTAACCTGTCAGGATATTCAGATTCCGGCGGGCATGGGCAGTATGGTTGGTGAGTCGGAGTGTCATGATCCGTATTCACCTACCCATGCCTCACTTTCTCCCAATGCGCGGAGTGCTGACTGCTGACCATGACGAGGATGAGAGTCCGCAGCAGTTTGAGTGCCCTGGCTGTTCTTCAAGACCTCCAACGCCGCCTGGTGACGATGATCTTGCTGATAGCAGTAGAGGCGTGTTTGAATATTCTGCTTTCCTGCCATCGGAAGCTCCCAACGTAGTTCTACAAGAAACGCAGGCAGTGGTTGAATCACTGTGTGGAAATACAAGTAATGGTGCTCATCATGTGGCTTACTTCCCACGTTATCATTCCACTGTTGCAAGTGATGCCTTGGAGAACACTGAAACGGTAGTAGCTCAAGAAAACAGTGTGATTGATCTCGTTCACTATGTGCCATACTCGCCGGGCTATGTGTCCTCTACAGCGCCAGTTGATCCAGCCGCTCCGGAGGAGCCTCGTAATGGGTGTGAGACAGTCCCTATGTCTAATGCCCATCTCATTTAACACTCACTCACCAATCTCAATTCAATACCAATCTAATATAACACTAGCGGACCAATGTCAATCCCACTATAGCCCCACAAATACATCTCATAATAATGATTAGTCACTTTGAAAAACTTACAACTCATCTTAAATAACATTCACAAACCAATCTCAATCTCATTACAACCCTATGTCTCACATCGCATCTTATATAACACTCACCAATCACTCTCAATGTAACCTTATGTCTCATGCCATATTATTATAACATTCTACCACGTTCTATCTCATGGTACCGTTACACCGTCCCTAACTAAAACAGGTGCCCATTATGAGTGGTGCCTAGATGAGGAGGCAAATGTGACATGACTGGCTGATACCAAATGCTTTGGATTTGGGTACATCTCAAAATGATTAGTCATTTTAAGACTTAGAATTAGTTTCATATAACATCCATCGACCAATATTAATATTGATGTGAGAGTAAGACTGAAAGTACTACAACCCAACGTCCGTTATCAGAGGATTGTAACAATTTCTCTCACAATGCGACATTGCTAAATATAATCGACCACGTATATTCTATATACAAAGTGAAGGAGGCTAAGAGTAAGTATCATTGTGCCTTCAAGTGACATCCATATTATTCCGTGCAGAAGCCATGGAAATTTAATTTCAAATTTTTTAAAACAACAAAAATCATAAGGAGGGTAGAGCTGCCGCTTCCACAGATTCCACACTAATGTCGTTATAACTCAAGGGTAATTTCCGTAAAATTATAAGGAAAGGTATAAAGATCAGAAGCACTCGGCTATCTTCCTGCTTCAGGCGCCTCACTTGGTGGTTTTCTCTTCAGCACATTGCCCGAGTTCCTTTGCAGCCTCTTCCTCCATGGCCTTCTCAGCTTGAAGAATGAGAACGCCGGTTACCTCAAAGCACTTCTTGGCCAGGTGTTCCTTGCTCTTTTCTGCTTCTTCCACACATTTTCCCAATGCGATGAAGTCTCCTTGCAGCCGCCGCCGCCTTTCATGAACAAGCAAAATCTACACACCCCTTCCTCCTCTTCCTCCACCTCTTCAGTCGCATCACCCACCTTCTCATCTAGAGTACCAGCTACACCCGGCAGACCCGATGTCGCCTGAGAATCTGAAGTTTTGGGCGCAGTGGCAGGTTGAGCCTGACTTGAATCAACAGGATTTGACGCATTGGAACTTTCATCGACACTATTGCTACATTGAACATGGGTTTTGGGGTGGAATTCATTTTGTGACATCTGATCCAAAAAGCATGAAACAAGTTTAGTTCAGGTACATTCTCATTGAAAAATAACAAGCCCTGCATATATACAACAGTTGCAGCATATCTTTGCATCAAAAAGAAATTTGTCCTAGTAGAAATGGCAACCCAAGAAGAAATGAGTTAAAAAATAAAAAAGCAACATGAATGGGCATGAAACAGATACTTGTTTCATACATAGAGAAGAGCTACTACATCAGAATTAAAAGGTCAATACATTAGTCCGATAAGGTGACCTGAACGGCAGCGGCCATGACGACGGCGGTGGTGGCGAGTTGGCCGTGGCAGCCGCCGGCGACGGGGCAAAGAAAAGGGAGGGCGGCGCGTAGGGTAGGAAATGCTTGACTTGAGTGGCAAGGCCACGCGACGCCCCGACCGACCACAGTCCCGCTTAGGCGCCACGGCCACCTCTCCCTTTTTTTTCTTCCATTATTATTATTGTTTTTTTAATCTTTTTATTTAGTAAAATTTAAAATAAAATGAAAAAGTGGGTGGGTGCCAAAGGCCTCATAAAGAAAACAAGAAAACAAGAAAACGAGAGGGAAAAAAATATTTTTAGAATGAAAACGTTCTCTCTCAATTATTTGTCTTTAGACAATTTATTCTTATCCCCTTCAACTTCATCTTCATGTTACGGTCTATCCTTTATTTTTTCAGGTATGCCTTTGTCCCTTTCTTGTTTTCTTGTTAGTTTTCGTTTGCGATTGGGGCAAGGAGGGGACGCAGGGGAAGGGGATGGCCGGTCGGGATGGTTTTTATTTTGGGGGTAGGAGGGATGACGAGAGAGTGGGGAGCCAAGAGGGGTTGTTGTTCAGGGGAGGGGGGAGGGACTCGCAAGGGGTGAGGAGAGAGAGGGGAGGGGAATGTCCGGAAGAGGGTGGGGCTGACGAGAGGGGAGGAGCGGTGCCGGGAAAGCATACGATCGTCTATGAAAAGGGACTATGGCACTATCGAAGAGTTCTAAACCAAAGTGATTTTGGGCCGCGAACTGATCTGGGAGGGCGGCAAGGGATGGGACAGGGTGGCGAGGGTAAGCTGCGAGCGGTAAGGGGCGAGGGCGATGAAGTGGTGGTGAGATCGGTTAGATTGCGGCCGGTGAGGTGGGTGGGTGATATTAGTTGTGCGTAATTAGACATGGGCCATCCGATCAACATGAATTCGGAAAAAATTAGTCTGAATAAGTAATTAATACTCAAGAAATTATATAAATATAAAAATATTATAAAATATAATAATATTATAAAATTAAAATTATATATTTTATAATTAATAATTTATTAATTTTAACCGATTTAAATAAATTAATTTTTATTTAATTTTTAATAAATTAATTTAATTTAATAACTCTTTCCTAATTAGATTCAATGTTTGAGTCTGATTTTTGCAATGTCTACAAATATATAAATATCAGGCCAAACCCGGCTGGGCAGGGACATTGGTGGTTGTAATTTAAAGGCGAACAAGTGCACCCTGTATTTAGTGATCCGTTACATCAATTTGGGTAAGCCGGGGTTGATGCGTCATACCAATACAAGAATGAAGATTTTGCCAAGAAGATACGCCACCTAATTTTGATTAGAAAAATAGGTCGTTTGACATTTCTCAATATGAATCTTAAGGCGCACTAATCTCAACAATTTGATAGCCTAATTTTTTTCATTTAATAAGACTCTGATCTGCACTCGCTGCCATTCGTTTCCTTCATATATTGACTTTTAATTTAAATTGTGCAGAGTGTCACAAGTCCAAGATTTGTCAATATTATATTCTAGCATACTCTCAACCATCTTATATGCGCCAATGCTGTCACCCTGTATTATATTAAGGGTATCATATTTAATATACTTAATGGCAACTTTGGCTAGTATATATTGTCATGCATAATAACTTTGATCAATCCAGATAAACAAAGACAGACAGGCATAGATATGCATGAAATGAAGTATGAGGTGTTACATGTAAACTGGTGCCGTTCCAAGCTGTGCATCCTTATCTTTGGTTGATAGATATGAGCATGCATGCATGACATAGCCACCTGGAAGTCAATGTATATAGCTACATTTTGGTGATGAAGTTGGAAGTAATATTGACCCATTCATGAAGCAATACTATAGATAATTAATTATTGGCAAGCACTTGACATAAAGCACGCAATGAGAGATAAATACAAACCCGCTCTCTCCATGAGCATCGCCAACTATACGGATTAATTTAATCAGATATCTCTGTAGGCTGTTGTTTGACCACGAATGGGAAGACGGCAGCGGACACCAAGAACTGACACCATTGGTAAATGGGCAAGCTGTTTTACGGGTAAAACAAAAGATAATCTTTGACATCTTAATCTATACTAGTTCATTGGTGATTATAATATAGACGCGCATGCACCACATGTCAACTACCAGAGATTATTAATTAATAAGAAAAAAAAAGAATGTGGGTCTTGATCGATTGATAAATCACAACAAAATGTATGTGGGCAATATTAAACCAATTTTGACGAGAAGACATTGCGTGGATAGGTCCAGGGCTCTCAAATGAGCAACCGAGCCAAATTTGACTTGTGTTCAAACTCGGTTTAAATAATTTAGAAGTTTGTTTAAATTTGGCTCGAGATCGGTTTAGGGCTACTAAACAAACGAGTGAGCCAAACTTAACTCAAATAATTTAAAGTTTGTTCGACTCGAATATTTTTTATGATATTTGAGCTCGATTCAAGCTTGAATATATTTAAATTGGTTAATCGAACGAGTTTTGAATATGCATGTTTTAGCTCGACTCGAATATTTTTATGTTATTCGAGCTTGACTCGAAGTCGAATATACTTAAATTTATTAATTTTGATGAACTCGAACTCATCTTATTTGTGAGCTTAAAATCGACTCAATTGTAAAGTGGAAAGTAACTCACAACCTCTAGGTCTTTAACTTGAATACCTACTATTTAAGTTATCTCAATATTTTATTATTATATTGTATATAAATAAATATAACTAGTTACAATTAAACTTATTAGTATATATATATAATATAAAGACTATATTATTATATTATTTTATCGAGTCAAGTTCGAGTTAAACTATAAGTCGATTTTGAGTCGAGTTCAAATTATAACTGAGTCAGAGTTGAGTCGAATATTACTTTGTTCAAACTCAGCTCAAAAGATTTAAATTTGAGTTGAGTTCGAGCTCGAGTATTAAAATATCGAGTTTTGAATCGAGTCGATACGACCCAAATATTAAATACTTATGAACTGACTCGCTCAATTAACGACGACTATATAGGTCAGCGTTTCAAAGCATTCTTAGCCGGACCAGCCTTATTGTTTTTTGTAATTAAAAAAAACAGTCAAACCAGTTATAGAAGTTAGGAAATTGACAGCATTGAAATAATATGTTGGCTTGGACTTGCCACAACAAAACTAACAAAGTCTCTCGGGCAGTCCAGTCCTTGAAGGCCCCAAACCGTGCTCTTATTGAGGCTAATTAATTTGCAGACATTATTTTATAATATGCATAAATTATTGGCAGAAATATTATATATTTTGGCAAGTTGGTGCTCACCACCAAGCTTACTGAATAGAATAATGCAAGGTCGACTAGAAGCAGCATCATGGGCTGTAGCCCTATTACTGAGGCTTGCATATTGTTAGTTAAAATTATTTGTTTTGACAAATAAGTTTATTTTTGTCACGCTAAAATTATGGATGAAAATTATAGACGAAACCTTAATAAATTATTTGTTCAAAAATTATGTTCAATCCCAATTTTTTGAACATTGAAGTGGAAACATAAGAACATAACTAGAACAGTTACTAAACTTGTCATTTCGTTTTTGGTATCTTTTGAAATTAATGTTTATAGTTTTGTTTGGGTGTAAGAATAGGATGATGTACTCCACTTCGTCGATATCTTGTCTATATAACGAGTTGAAATCACAGTGTATGATCAACATCATGCATGAGCAAAATGAATGGTCACCATCAAATTTGACAGATCAAATGCCAAATGTTTTGGTTCGTTCTTCCATCTCTTATGCTGGCATGTATATAAGACGATCTTGTACGAGGACGTTGCAGACCAAACATTTTATTTTTGTCCAAGTAAAAGTTTGTAGATGAGGAAGACATGTAGAAATGAGAGGACTCATTAGATATGGTGTAGTTTTCTGTCAAACAATAAAATTATGGTAGTTGCCCAAGTCCTTGGGTTGATTATTATAGGAAGACGATGGTTCGACTAAAAAGAGTTTTTTTATTAATTTTTATTAGTTTTCAAGGCAACTAAAAATAGTTTATTGTATGCAACCATACCATGCATGTAATTTGTAAGAAATAGTTTTATATAACTCTCTTACTAGTTCCATGTATCATAGGCTTCTATTCTTTTGAGAATGCATAATTTGAAAAATAAATGTTTGGTGGAATTATTTTTGTTATAAAATAGTTTGCTTGACAAATTTGACTATTGGTAAATATTGATTTCAAGTTAATTCTTCCATGGTTTAGAATAAAAACTCAGTTGGGGGGGGTCTCAATCTTAATATGATTAAAAAAAGTCAGATAACAAAAAAATCCTACTCCATTTTAGAATGTATCTAACACAACATCCATGCAATTAACTCTACTTTCCAAAGGAATACAATCTCTAACACACCATATGTAGCTGCCCCATATAAGTACACCAATAAGTGCCAAACTAGTTTCTTGTCTAGTTGATCACTAATCATGCAATGGGAGCTTACCCTCACTCTACATTAATATATGCCAACAAATTAGTAGCGTGAGCTAAACATTGGAATTGATCACTTAAATATTCTCAATTAGTGGCATATAATTAAGAGTGTTCATCTAGTGATTGAGTGAAACCGATTTTAAATACCTCAAGTTTGACTTATCTTTGAGTTTGAGCATAATTTGACTTATCTTTGATTTTGAATACCTCAAGTCCTTGGGTCAAACTTGTTTATTTTGTAGTTTGCATCAAATTTATTAGTGTTTAAGTTTGTTTGAGTCAAACTCGTTTTAATTTAATTTATATTTTACACATAAGATATTTCAATTTTTTTAAAAGTAGCATCACACAGGATACATTATATTATATTATATTATATATATATATAGTATAAAATTTCCTCCTTTTTTCAGTTTTATAAAGAAATGAATACAAATATTTGAAATTCAGATTTTATGTAAAATATCAAATTTGGAGTAAAATCGAAATGAGCATATAAGCTCCTTCCATTTAATCAAATTTCCATGGAGTCAGATTTTTTTGTTTTTGTTTTTGAGAGAGTGGAGTCAGTATTTTATAAAAGTGATAGATTTTCCGGGCAATCAAGTCATAACAGTTGAAAAAAAAAGAAAGTCATAGTAGTTTGTAAAAGTAAAAGGTCGACCACAACAGCCCACTAGCTTCCAAAGTCACCATTCAATCCCTCTTTTTCTTTCAATCTTCCTCTCCTTTGATTAATAAAAAAGTCAATGACCAGAGCTTTTCCAACCAAACACAACAAGGTCTTTTCTTTTTTACTGCAGAAATTGGGACCTCCATCACCCTTCTTTTCTTTTTTCTGGTTTTTAGTTTTACTGTAGATGAAGTAAGAATACGCATAAAATAATTGGAGGGGTATCGATCAATGCAGACATGTTTGGATTGAAGCAGAGGTGAGTTAATGAAATCTGGAGCAGAAAAGGGTGTGACTTTAATGGTGTGGCAGCGGTTGGTTGGTGGAGTTGGAGGGTGTTGGTACTGGCACTAGCTTCATGCCATCTCCTTCCAGGACTGGAAGGAGGAGGAGCTTCCTGCTCAGCTTCTTCATGCTCTTGCTGTAGTTCTTTCCATTTGCTTTTCAATTTTTCTTTTCTTTTCTTTTCAGAGGTTTGTTGGAGGAGGATTGATGGGCTTAAGAGAGTGCAAAATTCTTGCTTCTTGGGCAGATTTGGGAGGTGGGTTTTTGGGATTCAAAGGGGTTGAAAAGTGCTTGTCTTGATTGTTTTCAGCTGGGAGATTCTCAGATTCTCTTCCATTTTTTTTTGTGTGTTTTTTGACCTGCTTTGCTTTGGCAGGCTTCGAATCATTGCCTGATTGAATTTTTTTTATCCTGGGGAGCTTTGGTTTGAATTGGGGGAAACCTTGGAGGGATTCTTGCTCTGGGTTGGTACCATATCAAAGCCAGGGTTCTTAAAGATCCCAAAAGAAAAAGTGGTTGGAATGTTTCCCTCACCAGACTGTTTTCTTTCTCCCCCTCAGAGGTATTGCAGAAAAGACTCCACCTTTGCCAGTTCTGAGCTTACCAGGTTGCACTCGCTCCATTGATTTGAGGTTTCCTGGGGAAGCTTGGAGAGCGGTAGCATTCATGCATCTGTCTCTATGGAAGCCAATCTCCCACTGTGCTGCCCTCCTCTTGGACAAGAAGGGGAGGCGGAGAGATGGCTCCGGTGCTGCAGAGGATGGGAGGAAGAAGCCCTCCATTTTGAGGCAGCTCCAGGAGCACAAGCTCAGGGAAGCTCTTGAGGAAGCCTCTGAAGATGGGTCTCTGGCCAAATCCCAATCCATGGAGGAGTCGGAGGCCCTCGGCGCCGACCAAGATGGCAACTTTGGCCGGTCCAGGTCCCTGGCCAGGCTCCACGCCCAGAGGGAGTTCCTCCGGGCGACGTCCATGGCCGCCGACCGGACTTTCGACTCCGAGGACGCCATCCCCGACCTCCACGAGGCCTTCACCAAGTTTCTCACCATGTACCCCAAGTACGCCTCATCGCAGAAGATCGACCAGCTTAGGGAGGAGGAGTATGGCCACCTCTCGGATGGGGTTGTCTCAAAGGTATGCCTTGATTACTGTGGCTTTGGGCTTTTCTCTTATTTGCAAAGTATGGATTGTTGGGAGACTTGTGCATTTAGTTTGTCTGAGATCACTGCAAACTTGAGCAACCACGCTTTGTATGGTGGAGCAGAGAAGGGGACTTGTGAACATGATATCAAAGTCAGGATTATGGATTATCTCAACATCCCTGAGAGTGAGTATGGGATTGTTTTCACAGTTAGTAGGGGGTCTGCCTTCAAATTGCTTGCTGAGTCCTATCCATTTCAGACAAACAAGAAGCTGCTTACCATGTTTGATCATGAAAGCCAGTCGGTTAGCTGGATGGCACAGAGTGCCAAACAGAAAGGTGCCAAGATCTATAGTGCTTCTTTTAGGTGGCCTACATTGAAGCTCTGTATCCCCGAACTTAGGAAGCAGATTTCTAATAAGAAAAGGAGGAAAAGGGATTCTGCTGTGGGGTTGTTTGTGTTCCCTGTCCAGTCAAGGGTAACTGGATCAAAATATTCCTATCAGTGGATGGCCTTGGCGCAGCAGAACAATTGGCATGTATTGCTCGATGCTGGTTCTTTGGGACCAAAAGACATGGATTCACTAGGTTTATCATTGTTTAGGCCCGATTTTATTGTTACATCGTTTTATCGAGTCTTTGGTTCAGATCCAACTGGGTTTGGATGCCTTCTCATCAAGAAATCTGTGATGGGCAGCTTGCAGAACCAGTGCGGGGTTGCTGGTTCAGGTATGGTGAGAATCTTTCCAGTATTTCCTCAATACATGAGTGATTCAATGGAGAGGTTGGATGGAATTGCCGGAATCGACTGTGAAGAGCTAGATGGAAATGAAGAATCAATCCATGATGCTCATCATGGGTCACATTTGCCTGCTTTCTCTGGGGCTTTCACTTCTTCCCAAGTGAGGGATGTGTTTGAAACTGAACTGGAACAAGATAATAGCTCAGACAGAGATGGTGCAAGCACCATTTTTGAAGAAACTGAGAGCATTATGGTTGGTGAGGTCATGAAGAGCCCCGTCTTCAGTGAAGATGAATCTTCTGACAATTCATTTTGGATAGATTTAGGTCAGAGCCCGTTTGGTTCCGACCACTCAGGCCAATTAAACAAGCCGAAGTTTGGTTCTCCAATACCTCCCAGTTGGTTCAGTACAAGAAAGAAATTGTCTCCAAAACCAATGAGTAAGGTCACTATCAGTTCAATGTTCAATGATGGGCGCAGCCATAATGTTGGTAATGAACATTTGTTTTCGTTTGATGCAGCAGTTCTATCTGTTTCACAGGATCTGGACCGTGTCAAAGAAGTTCCCGAAGAAGATCAGTATGTGGAAATGGATCCTCCTCTAAATGCATCTAAAACTTCCAATTTCCATAGGGAGAGAGAAATCGAAGAAGTACATGAAAATGGTGGAGTGGCAAGTACAAATGATTACCAGTATCATGCCACTCAGAATGGTACGTCTGAAATTTGTCATGAAGGAACCAAGGAGAGTGCTATAAGAAGGGAAACTGAAGGGGACTTTAGACTATTGGGACGGAGAGAGGGGGCAGATTTGCTGGAGGTAGATTTTTGGAGTTGAGGACCATGACAGAGTCACAAGTATGGGAAGAAGGGTGTCGTTTAGTATGGAGGAGAATTGTAGAGAACAGTTTAGTCACACTTCAGAGCTGGGGGAACCCTCTGCTACAACACTTGGAGATGATGAAGCTTTTAGCGACGCCGACGCCGACGATGGGGATGGAGATGAATGGAATAGAAGAGAACCTGAAATAATTTGTCGACATCTTGATCATGTGAACATGATGGGTCTTAACAAAACCACCACTAGGCTTCGCTACCTTATAAATTGGCTGGTGACATCTTTGTTGCAACTTCGAATACCTAGCTCAGATGGAGAGACAAGTAAAGCACTTGTTCACATCTATGGTCCGAAGATAAAATACGAAAGAGGTGCAGCTGTAGCTTTTAATTTAAGACGCATCACTGGGGGATTAATCCACCCTGAAGTTGTACAAAAGCTGGCAGAGAAAAATGGTATTTCCCTTGGTATTGGTTTTCTGAGTCATATTCGTGTCATGGGGAATGACAAGCAACCGCCTGGTACAGATGACATATCCTTATGCAAGCCAGTTTCAAATGAACGTGATACTAAAAATATTGCAGTCCGAATTGAGGTAGTCACTGCTTCACTGGGTTTCCTTACCAATTTTGAGGATGTTTATAAGATGTGGGAATTTGTGGCAAAGTTTCTCAACCCAGCCTTCGTAGAAGAGGATGGATTGTTTACAGTACGTGAAACATCGGAGACGTGAGATTTGTGGCAGACATCAACCTGCAACTCATCCAGGCCCTTGTTTGCCCTTTAGGTGTAAAGTGGTCTACCCTTAAATTTTGATACATCTTCATATATGTGGGCAGCAGAAACACATGAAAGGTATGATTGCAAATATGTTTTGCTTCTGGTGCTCTCATCCGGAGACTGAGTCGTGACTGTTCATTCTGTGATTGATTTTTTTTATTCTTGTTTTTTAGATTCTCCTCTTTATGTAGTTTTTGATATCATGTAGAGTTTGCACTAGACATATGTGATGTTTGAATTTTCCTTCCCGTATGCGTGATAAATGAAAATACCGGGATGACTTGTGTCATCAGTTCCACATGTTATTTGCACTTTAGACTGTCTCACTTTTTTTATGGTGAGCACTCAGAAAAGGACTGATTTTGGACATCTTTTTGGTGTTAAAAATCAGGGTAGGGAGCTTGCGAGTACAAATGTGCTATTTTCCCTTCAGAACTACTGACGATGTCTAACCTTCTTATGTTGAGCAAAAATTTTTCAATCCAGTTTGTGGCTAATCTTCTTTGATGGTTGGGAAACCAAACTTGCACATTTGGTTCTTTTAAGTTCGTCAAAATCTTAAGTGTGCCATTGATTTTAGCCGGCAAACTAGCGTGCAGGATAATTAGGTATTTGTAGCAAGTTATATTTAGCAACCTTTATGGATTCCATATATTTTTTGCGTCAAGAAAATCCTGAGTCTCGTTGTTGTTCCTTGTACTTGTCATTGGTCATGGCAGTGATGTATGGAGATACCATTGATGGTTGAAGTTACTATTAGGCTCAAGGCACAGTTGGATCATCCTTCCAATTGGGTGCACTTAAGCATGATTTGCTGCTGTTCTGTTTAAATTCTTCACCTTCCACAAGATTGCTTTTCCAGTTATCCAGCACTACGCATTCTAGAGTATGTACATTAGTAGCTTGAGCTTTTGTTGGATGGTTCCAGCAGTAAAGTAAGTTTCTCAGGTTCTTCTTTAATGAGTGCCATGGGCAATGATTTGTGCACTTTTATCTCAACTTTAGCTCTCGGGGTGAGGACGCAGCTAGCTTGCTAAGGTGGTAGTGACCAAAGGACAATTGCAAAAATGTATACTTTCAAGATGACGGCGGTGTGCCTCATCATTTTGTTGGCCACTTCCAGCCTAACATATGGTGGAGTGAAAGGTACTATCGATATAAACTGTGTCAAAATTTCCATGCAATTTCCCAGAATTCCAGCTCAGAAATTCCTATACCTTCAGACTTACCGGAACGGAAAGCTTGTGGCTGGAGTTCTCAAATAATATTGGCAATCCTGGGGCTTATAGAAAATTGCAAAGACCAATGTCAGAACCCAGAGTTTTTAAAGATTTTTTGAAACATTTTGGGGTGAAGAATAATAAACCTGGAAGCAATTAGGAAAACAACAGTCGATGCATCTCCAAAGTGCACCTTAATGTTACAACCGCATAGCCTCATCTCGCCTATATAGCATAAGCTGAAAGATGTCATTGAAGTATGTACAGATCACTGGGCTAAGGCAACACCAAAAAATCAATTCATCATGCTCTTCCAATAGAGATGCATGCCTTTTCAGTAGAGGCCTCTTTCCAATTATCCATTTAAGCTTTTTGCTGATGGCTTTTGTCTTTTTGATAAATCAGTAATCAGATGTAGAACTTTTTGTCAGGGAATCATTCACGTAAGGGAAGGAAAAACTACTACCAAAGTAACAGCCACCAGCCGCTGAAGGCCAAAACTACCAAGAGGCATTGGGTTAAGCATGGGGACAAATGAGCAGCTAGCCACAACTCATCAGATGGTGCACAACAGTTCATAGGGGATTAAAAATCCATTGTCTTGATAAGAAAAGCAGTCTCCAATGCTGATTCCTTGCAAGAAAGATACTTGTTTTCCTCAACCAAGTCTACTGTTAAATTAAGTAATATGGGTCGTTTTGGGTCATAAATAGCATTTTGGCGGACCCGTGCAACCCATTTTGCTGCCTCCCACACGCCAAACCTGAAACACAGTTTACTTTCGATTGTTCAAATCTGGTCATCAAAGTTCATCTCAGGGTGTGCACTCAGTATCTAACTTCTTACTTAAATTTCTAAGCAGCTGAAGGAGGAACATGGCAGAAGTCTTATGTAACACACAAACAGAAAGGCAAAATGAATTAAAAATTTGGCAACTTCAATAAAAAAATGTAATTTTTCAGTTGTGCAAATTATTCACATGCCCAAGTTCTCCTTTAAGCAAAACTCTGCAAATAGAGTCATAGCACATACGGACAAATATTAATCAGCTCCTAACTTAATTGGAAGTAGTCGTATCGGAGAAGCCTTTAAATAGGTAAGTGAAATCCTAGAGATACTATAAAGGCTAATGGATCACTCAGGAACATAAGCGTGAGTCACATACCCCCATTTAAATGTCTGATGCATAAGTATGTGTGGCATAACCATACTTTAGTATACTAGTATAAGAGCAAAAAAACAATTCGGATGGTACCTCGTGTTAAAAGACGAAGTAACTAGAACTGCAGGATAAACTGCATCCTTTTGTATGTTGTCATATGGAGAATATTTACGAATAGCCAGAAAATCTTCAACATCACCTGGATATCCAAACTCTTCATAGTCCAAGGGTAGTAATGGCAAAACAGGAGCAAGAAGTGTATGGGTAGGGTCCAGGAAAGGAACCTGCAAGAAGTAGCAATAATTTCCATTTTTCAGCCTTTCAGTCAATCACGTAGCATCTGGGGGCAAAACTAATGGTGCACGTTGCGCTTCCCTATTTGAGATCAAAGAAAGGAGATCTGAAGTGCCAAGAAAAAAAGAGACACATGGCTGCAAATTGCAATCTACTGCAACTCGCTGATGAGGCTCTACTAGAATAGCAACACATCAATTCAACAAGGAAATTTAGTTGACAAAAAAGAGAAAACCACATGTGCCAGCCAATTCAATTGAAAAAGTAACTGTTATTGAAAAAGATCATTCTATCTCAACTGAATATCCTTTTCCTGTGACGACTCCTACAAATACCCATCAAGGTCATTGACAATTAAAATGGCACTTTTTAACGAGACAACAACCCATTGACATACAGTTGCATGTTAGCAAGTGAATGTGCAACTATTTGCAACAACAGATATGTAATACCATCATATATTGCATAACTGATGAATTTTCAGTCAAACCTAATACTACAACACAGACCCAGACAAAGTCATCAACCAAGAAGTCATATTCTACAGACTGGCTCAACAAAGAAATAGCAAACATACTTTAAAAATCTTATAATTTTTCAACAAAACTTGCAACAAAATACCTTTAGCACTGCAGCATGAAACATACCCGGGCTTGTGTTTATAGCTGATGCAACAAGCATTCCCCCAGCACTGTAACCCCAGCCAGCAAGCTTATTCTCTTGCACAATGTTATTTTCGATCAAAAATTGAGCACAGCAAATGTAATCACGAACAGAATTTTGCTTATTTGATCGCATGCCACCTTGATGCCATTTTATACCCTTGCCACCTCCACCTCTAATATCAAAACATCAAAAGCAATTAAAATGGGTTATATGTTCATGAAGGCAAAGTAGCAATAAACAAGTCGATCAGAAATATGATTTACAGCCCCACAATGGAAGAATGCATGTGCCACTTGACCCATCCCATACATTGAAAGGTCCATCTAACACTAAACAATCCAAAGTTAGCAATAACTAAAGCCACGTGATCTAAATCATTGCATTGAAAATCAAGCTGGGAGTGCAGTGAATATCAAAGAAAAGATCAACGGGAAAATTTTTTTCCCAAACTATAATCTATCCCGACATTGGTCAAACTATTTTTTAACGCACAAGATTTATAACAATACAATAAATAAATAAATAAAAACTATCACATACCTAACATCTGCATATGCTATCACCCAGCCTCGGTCTAGAAGGCTCTTTTGCTCACTCCGCCATCTCTTGTCTAATAACTCGCCATATGATCCATGACCATGGAGCAAACCTGGGTTTTGACCGTCTTGCTTGAGCTTGCGTGAGTACACTACTGTCAAGGGCACTGTCACATCATGTGATGGAACCTCATACTGTTCACAGGCGTAATATTCCGACAGGTCATTCCATGAACTTTCTAATCCATCACACTTGACAGAAAAGTCTTTATTCTTTGAAGGTGAAAATTGTTCTAGAGGAGCATTGTGAGTTCCATAAAGAGCCCGTGTTCTTTGCAGCAGGATATTTTCTTGTTGAACAATGGCCCACTTGGCATTTGATAAATTATAATCAACCACGGCATCAGGCATCTACATTATGAAATCCAAATTTGTAGCAAATGCTTATTTACAGATGGAATTTAGATGTCAGAAGATTGCAGTAAAGCAAGGAATAGATAACGTTTACAACGTTGACATACCACAGGCGACGAGATAATAAAACGCATAATTGATGAGTGAAAATCATAGTTTGGTCCAGGTGAGATTTGACAAACATGCTCGGGAAGAGGTAGAAAACATGGACTAAGGGCATTCAAAAGGACTCCATTCTGCAAGAACAAATCATTTCTTCAACATCATACTAAAAATGAAATTTCACGGAAAAAATTTTAACCATAAGAAATTATATCAATTAAAAGCAACCCTAATATAAAAGCTTGTTCACAACTGTTCAGGCAAGAATTAATATGAAAAAATATATATACAGAAGAACTGTTCATAGATGATCAATATAGATCTTTTTTCTTTCTATAAAGAATACAATTGGTGAAAAAGATGAAGGTGTTGCTTTTATGATAGGCTATCTGGCTCAAGTAAGGTGCACTTCTAAGGCGTTTAACCATAAGCACATGCAAGAGAAATTAGATTGAAAATTGCATGAATTGTGAGAAGAGCTACAATACTACCGTGCATGCCATTTGGAAGTAAAGAACAACAGAATGAAGGGCATTAGCAAGTTTTGGCACTTCAAAGGGCTAAAGGATACTTTATGGCTGTAAGAAAGGAGATAGAGATGGAGCTCAAATTTTGTAATAGCCTACCACAGAGAGTATAAACCTATCCCCCAAAGGATAAATCCACCCTCAAAAAATAAAAGGATAAATCCACCCTCAACATATACTTCTAAGTTGGTTAAACCACCCTAGAAAAATGCTAAATGAACATACAGACATACACATATGCATACACATAATGCATACAGAAAAGATTAACCAATAGCCATCACTCATCAGCCTACCCTTCTTGGCAGAGTGACTTGCAGGTAAGTTATTCACAATCAGGGATGCCTCTTTTTTCTTTTCTTTTTTTTTTGATGGAGAGGGATACCCAATTTTAGAAGAAGTCCAATAAAAAAGTCCTTGAAATAGCCTTCTACATTAGTTACTAAGGGCGATAAGGGAATAGAATTGGAGGAAATTTCAAAATAGCGCTTCCCAATCTCCCTAAAGTTCAACCTTGGGGCAAAGAAAACTTCCTTGCAGTCATAACACCATGTAGATGCCTCATATAACCCATACAGAAGAAAAAAGCTTGATTCCACTTACATTTGTGTTCATGTTCAAAGGAAGAGGTATAGAACATAATCTGTAGGCATTGCTAACCCTCAAGATAAACACTAAATGTGAACAACATATATCCACATCCTCAAGACTAATTCCAGGTTCTCCAAGAAGCACGTTCTGGGGAAAAAAAATGCCAAAGAAACAGTTAAATGTGATCCAGATATTGTCTGTTAGAATAAAATATAAATGTCCGTGTGGCAATACAAACAGTACTATTTGACTATAAGTATAAACTGAAATTATCAATGTAACTTAGTACATACAGTTAATCCATTCCTGGAAGATAATGGCCAATGTCAATTTTGATAAGTATTTTACTGCCCTCAACCTTAGTTTTGATTTGAATATGTTGAAAACGTATAATAAATTTTGGGTATGAAAGAATTACAGCTCACTAGCAAACCTCCCAAGTTCCCACACCTGCACTTCCAACAGGTGCACGAAGAAGATAGTGGGAATCTGCAGAAGAATCCGAACTTTTCCTACCAGCATTTGTAAACATATAAAGAAATCCCTGGTGATGCTCAACTATACAGTGAGCTTGGTGTCTACATTCCCATGCTAAAGTCATTCCAGCAAAGGGATCAGCCCCATTTAGCATGTACACCTGCAAGAAATGCTAGTGGTTAGACACTTTATATGAACCTGAAACACAATCCTGAGCCACAAAACTTTGTTGATACCTTGGAAGAAGTATTTGAAAATGTATGCACCATAATAAATTGGAAATCCTTGGTATTCCGGATGTTAACATAAGTGGTTTCATCTAATTCTTCCAAGATCATTGTGTCATCCTTTCCAGAACCAATGGTAGAGCAAAAAACCCTAATATGAAAGAATGGATCATCAAGTAGTTATTTCTTGATCAGCCAACCAAAGAGAAATAGAGAGGCAGGGAAGGGAAGAAGGAAGAGGGTGGGGAGTGGGGTGGAGTTTGTGATGTAGATGGGGAGAACTCTTCCATGCATATTACATGAAGAAGAGAAGAGATGACGACCAACCTGAAAGGTCTCTTATTAGAATCTGTGATAGTGTAAAGTAAGGTCTGCCCATCCTTTGCCCACGCTAAATTGGCAACATTGCTTATCTGTGGCATATCACACAGCAATCCTGTAGCTAAATTCCTCACAGATAAAACAAAGTGGTCATTTTCTTTATCATACATTGTGTACGCAAGGAATTGATGATCTGGAGACACCTCTGAAAGTTCTTCACAAGCATAACCTGTAATAGTTCAAGAAATTCAGCGACATACTAAGAAACATAAGTACAAACAAAGGGATGAAGAGGTGGGAACAAAAGGCATGTTTTCCATGGAAACAATGATAACCATACAGACCACCAAATCTCTCTGCTTCTTGATTATAATCCAACAGTTTTTCCTCTATTCTCTTCCCAGAGGTATAGTCAAATCCTGCTGAAGGAGAATTATATGTAATGAATTCCTCATGCAAACTTGCTGATCGTCGGCACAGAACAGAATACTGCTTCCCTTCTTCCACTCGCCTGTAGTACAGCCTATAACAAAATAAAACATAAAAATCAACCTAATGATAGCAGAAAAAGCCTCAAAGAAGAGAAAAATGTCAATCTGCAGTTGGTGGACAATATGGAAGAAGCAGAAATAAGAGACAACAAAAGTAAAGTGGAGGTCACAACAACAATTGAACAAATTAAGAGATGTAATTTTCATGTAGGTAAAGTATTTGATGATCCCAATATTCAGAATAACTTAATAATCAAACCATTAAGTTCTATTCATCATGAGTAGACAGACAATATGACTGAAGTGGAACTCTCATAAACATTTGAACAAATCAAACAGACATACTACTCATGTAAGTAACTGTTTGATGATTCGAATATTCAGAATAATTAAAAGCCAAACCATTCTGACTTATAGTTGATTAAAAAATGTAAAAAAGGAAGAAACATAGAAACTTAAGCTTACTTCTCGAATTAAGCTCTATTCATGAGTAGACAGACAATATGACTCAAGTGGAACTCACTTAAACAAATCAAACATTAATAGTACTCATGTAAGTAACTGTTTGATTATTCCAATATTCAGAATAATTAACAGCCAAACCATTCTAACTTATAATAGATTTAAATAAAATCTAAAAAAAGGAACAAACACAGAAATTTCCACTCACCCTTGAATAGAGCCTGAATAAAGAGCACATACTACTCAACAAAACAAGTATTCAACAGGTACAGAAACACTGAAACAGAAACATCTCAAACAATATTGAAGAAACCAAATGACACATAGTGAGATGCATGAATGAAGCATACAGAAAGCAAAATAATAATAATAAATAAAATAAAAAACCAAAAAAGGAAAAAAGCAAGCAAATTTATGTCACAAGGAGGCAGACCATGGCCCCCAGCGGACTGGGGAGTGGAGAGGAGAGGCCATGCGGCCGGCCATCTCGGTGAGCAGCTTCCGCTGCAATCGCTCGGTGCCGGCCATGATGGCCTCGATGTACTTCTCCTCTTGCTCCATGCACACCTCCATGTGCCGCATCGCCACCTTGTCGGAGAGCTCCGACATCCATCGGAAGGGGTCGTGCCATGTCTGGCCGTGAAGGGTGTAGGCGAAGGGCTTCTCCGGCGGTTTGGGGGGCGACGGCGGCGGGGTCGGCGGCGTTTTCGGCGCTCGGGTCGATGCTCTGGTCTTTGAGTGGGCGAGGCGGCGGAGGGCGGCGGCAACAGCTGCCGCGCCGCGGCTGCTCGAACGGCGGAGCATTGCCAGCGACGGCGAGGAAATCAGCGGTTTAATAGCGGGCAGCGGTCACGCGTCCGGATAATAGGTTTACGTTCAGAAAATAAAAAATGTGTTCGACTTGCTGTTTGCTTTGGAATGGGTAATTAATGATATTTTTAAAGAAAATTATTGATAATTTTAATAATTAAAATTTAATGATTTTCCCAGAGATTTAATTTTAATCTTTGGTAATTACCAAAAAGTTATTATAATTATCTATTTAAACATTGGAAAATAACATTAATTTTCAGAAATCAGATCAAATAAATATGTTGGCTGATTTGAAATTGACAGCTGCAAGGATTATGAGCAAAACTTTGACACTAATTTTTTATGCTTTGTTTAAAATTCGAACTAAATGTATTTAAATTTAATAAAATATTTAATTTAATTTAATTTATTTCTTTAATATGTCATTATCGTCTATTTAGTATATCATTTTATATATCTATTCTTACTAATTAATTTATTATTATTAATAAAAAAACTCAATATTGGCACATCAAATAAAAATATAAGAAAATTTTTAAAATATAATAAAAATATCTATTACACGGTATTATGGGTTCAAATCTCGTTAATTTCAATTTTTTTAAAAATAAAAATAAAAATATATTTTATAGTAAATAAAAATGATACAGAGACCAAGGTTCGTTCCTCCCTTTCGATTTTGTCTTTGGGATTCATTAGCTTCAAAACTCTACAAGGATCTCACACTGAAAAATGGTTTAGGTTGGCTTCGGACGTACTAAGACTGTGCCTGTGCAGTTCACAGAGAGATATTATGTGTGGTTTTTTATTGAATTAAAGAGAGGTTGGAAAAAAAAAGATTTGAGGATGGTGATAGTAGGATCAAAGTGATGACATAGGATGGATCATTGCGATCTTGTGTCTAAGATAAGGGAGAGTGAACACAATAATATCACAAAAATGTTGATTTGGAAATGTGCTTAGACTGTTCCCGTGCAGTTAGGAATAGATATGACAAGTTCTTATGTAATGATGGATTAAAGAGAGGTAGATGAAGACCAAGGATGGAGGCGGTTGGGGATGATGTGAACATGTATAGTTGCCATGTTCATGTGGTCTGAGATTGGAAGAAGTGATGCAATAAGATCTGCATACACGAACCAAGGTGGCGATATCGATAATACTATGTTCTGTAGCAAATATTGTTTTTTAAGATGAATAACTTTTTTTTTTTTTTTTTGCTTTCAGCTTTATAATGTATTGGAGGCTTTCCATGGGAATTCTGACTGTAATTCTATTTCTGTAAGTTATAGTTATCGTTGTTGCCTATCTCACTATGATAGAGTGTGTGTGCTGGAGTTTGAGGAATGAGGAAAACAAGATTCTCTTTCACAGGTTACCATGGTGTATTCACCCACAAATCATTTTCATGAATGGCCTCATAACTGTGTGGAAGAAATCATTTCTCTTTTGGTGTGTTTTTTTTTTTAAATTTATGGTTAAATTTCCTTTCCATTAGGATACAATTCATCATACTGGCTTCGAATCTCACTGCATGTGTTTGACTATACCAGGTTAATTGTCTATCAGTTTTGAGCCGGTTTGTTAGACACATTTGCGGAAAAAATTTTGTAGCACTTTCCAGTTTTCTTTTGGAAGATGTGTGCATTGGTTATTTCTGTACACACGTTTCTTATTCGCATGGTGGTATGACTTTATTTTGGTGAAAGTATGATGCAGGGGAGTCCCTGGAAAGGATTTGTAAAGACACTTTATCATACACTGAGGTGAAGCCATTAATTTTGAAGGTCCATAGTAAAAACTTTGAAGCTAGAGGAGATTCATCGAGATGGAGCCTATCTTTCGGTATTGCATGGCCTTTTTATGAATGAACGTGAAGCTAACGAGGATTCAGACGAAATAAATGCTTCTGTTGGTGTAAATGGGAACTGTTTGGAATTAAAGGCTGTCTTACTGGGAGCTATCGTTAGGCTTTTCTGCTCTTTTGTTAGTGATGATTGGTTGGAGGAACCGAGTGACAGTTTGTCAGATGAGCTATTAAGTCTTGTTGGCATTGCAAGAAGCACTATTTTTATTCATAATACCAAGAAACATTAATGCATCATTAGACCATCCTAAATGGTAGATCTGAATGTCTCCTCCATTTACTGGAAGTTGCTGTTCTTCCTGGTCTTGAAGAAATCACCCCAGTTGTAAGCCGTGTACTTAGCCCGGTGTAATGTGCTGGGTTGAAGAAATAAGGGATGGAAACTTGGGTTGAAGAAATAAGGGATGGAAACTCTCTCCCTTTCGGAGTTCACCATCACTCTTTGCTCGGCACTTTCATATTTTTCGTTGCTCCAAACCTGTTCCCAATTACCAGATGCAATTAGAAGAATTAGTCTAATTTCATTGCCTTCAACATACCCAAAAACCCACTCAAGGACAAATTAATCACGAAATGTGTTGTCCATAGAGCATTACTTACTTGAATGAGGTCTCCCATGTTGATAATGTAAGAGCCGGGGATGGGCTTCACACGCACCCATTCGCAGTTGGATTTGGCCTTCACGTCGAGTCCTCCGACATCAGCTTGGTAGAGAATGGTAAGCGCCCCGCCATTATTGTGGCGGCCGACGCCGAGGGACAAGGCGGGTAGTGGTTGAGTCGAACAAAGGTGGTTTGGATCTTGAAGAAGCCATTCAAGCGTTGGGCGGGGAGGCCTAGGCTAATGGAGATGAGCTCTAGCAACAGGAAAGCCAGCTTCTCCATTGCCTTCCTATATTGCCTCGCACTTTCACTGTTACATTGGGATGTCTACTAATCAATATTTGTTGGCACAAAACCAACCAACAGATTAGTGGTTCAATTCATCATTACCTCAACTCGGGAGGATACTCAGGCCACCGGCTCTTAAGCTCTTGCAATTCATCACTCCCAGGATGAGCACTAGGAATGAAAGTTGGATCCTCAACAACGAAATCAAACACCTCCTTCCAGTCCCTAACATTCTTGGCGTGCTCTGTGCCATAGTATCCCAGCGGGTTCGCCTCATCTCTTCTCACCTTCCTCTTCTCCTCCGCAGGTTGGTTGAAGAAGCACCTTGCGCCTTCGATGGGACGCCATAATTCACCGCCTAGAAGCAATTAATCAAGGTCACTAATTAATGACTCCTATTCATATTCATATACTCAATGCTAACTTCTCTAGTTGAATTAGAATACAGTATAGGTGGCTGATGCTGCCTATGTGGTAAAACAACTTACCAAGTGCTAATAAGTGTTATAGCTGCAGGCAAGGAGGTGTCGAGGTTGAAAGAAGGACCGAGATTTGGTGCTGGGACGGTTAGCAGCATATGCGTCGGCAGTGAGTACCGAGCATAGTGCTACATGGCGCTAAGGAAACCTCAAGATGGTTTGGGGCAGTTGCGTGACATGCAGCTGTGGACGAGCAGTGCCGAGCATGGGTGGAGTGAGGTCGTGACCATGACCGAGCGTGCCTATGCGAGTACCGAGCATGTGCGTGATATGGGTCGAGCAGTGTCGAGACCTGTGGTCGGGCGCGATCAAGTGTGATTGAGCGGCGCCGAGGAGTTTGGTCGATGCCTGGAGCGAGCATGGTGCCGAGCGGGTTCGGTGTATGCGCGCTGCAACGTGCCGGGGTTTATAGCGCTACAAATAGCGGCACGAGGCGAGCAGCGTGCACAGGCGCCATTGCCAACGTGCGCACGAGCGCGATGCAGACGTTGCGGGCGAGCGAGCGTGGGCGAGCGAGCGTGCACGAGCACGTTGGGCCGAGACGTGCAAGCGTGGGCGCGACTAGTGGTGAGCGGTGCGTGCAGCAACTAGTGCACGAGCGGTGCCGACACAAATACAGGTATTCAGACATGGTAGCGGCTAGGTGGTTCGGCAGGGACCGTGTTGCTGGTATTTGGTGCGCACATAGCGGCTAGGGGTTGGCACGTGAGGTTGATCGGGCGTTGGCTCAGGTTTGAACCAGTAAGGTTTGACCATGTAGCCGACATGTTTATCTACATTGGTGTATTCCAGAAATTATAGATGGCGTTGTGGATAAGATCTTGTGAATATATGATCTTCTCCACGAACCAATGAGAGATCAGTGGTGACTCATTGGAGATAACCTCGACACGAGTCTTGGAGATAAACATGAGCGAATCTGGATGCTGTGTTGGACTAGAGAAGACCTCCAGTGGATATGGAGAATATCCGGTTGCAACTAACACATCTAGGCGTATTTGATGAAGATGAATTCAGAAAATACAAGGCACAACAAGTAGAAGACAATTGACGGAGCAATTGTGGAGAACTGGACGTTGTGCATTCTTGGTGGAGGAGAATAGCCTGATTGAGCAAGGAGATTGTTAGGTGTTGTTGCAGCCTACCCGTCGAGTTTGGGTGGGGATACCTAGTTGATGACTACTGGTTGGTGTGGTCGTGCGTTTGCCTTTAGGGTCAGGTACGCGTCTGGTTTTGTAGCAACCTCGTTGTATCGGGTTAGTGCATGTTATTGGGTTGATCAGGGGGTCGACCTTGGGGTTGTGAGTTAGTCTCGTAGGCGAGTTGAGAGGCTGGGTCGTGGGGTTGCATATCCACGACCAACAAGTAGTCAAGGTGAGCGATTACTTGTAATATCCTTTGTTTATTGTTTGAATAAAAGTTGGGTGGATTCCTGTAATTGAGTAGTGTGATTGTCGTATTTGGAAGCCGAGGTGCTAGACCGTGAGTCCGGGGCTGGTGCGTGTCGGGTGTGGGTGACCGGCACTTGGGGCGAACTTACTACGGATGCCTCATACGCTGGATTTGGTGATCGAACCGGCTGTTCGCACAGTAAGCACTATCGACAGTTGGGCACGTGCTGCTAGCCGGGTGTGCAAGCCTTCGCGAGAGCGCTACCTTTCATTGTACCGCTACAAATAGCGGTACTCGGCTGCACATGGCAGTGAGGCTGGTGTTCCCAGGAAGGGAATACGCCACACGGGTAGGGTTTTGGTCGAAAAATTTTAGGCTAGAAACGACCCCGTGATAGGAAGGGCCATGTTTTTGCATGTACAGAGGTAGAGATGGGATATAGAAGATGACCAAAGTATGGGTGCAATTGGCGTCTCTTTGCTAAATGTTGAGATTATTAAGTCTGTAAGCGGCGTGGAGTGGAATGAACCTGGACGCAAAAGCAGGGAGTGTGTGGCATGGAGATGCTTGTATTTGGCCTTTTTTGTCGGGTTAGGCTCCATGAAAGGTACGTACCTTCGAAGCTGGGTTGCATGAATTGTCGATTCCGAACCGATTTAACTTGGATGGGAGGAAAACCGATTCAAAAACCCATTAAATCAGTTTTCATCTGAATCGGTCCGTGAATCAGCTGATTTGAGCCGATTTGGGATCGGCCCAAATCGGCCGATTCCGGGCGCGGTGGGGCGGAGCGCGGCGGGGTGGGGCGGCGGCGGTGGCGGCGAGGAGGGACAGGGTGGGGCTGGCGGGAGGCGGGTGCAAGGTGAGGCGCAGCGGGCTAGGGCAGGGCGGGCAGGGAGGGGGCGGGGCACGGCTGGTGGGGCTGGCAGGGGAGGCGAGGGCAGGGTGGGTCTGGGCGGGTATGGGCGAGGGCGGATTTGGGGGGCAAAGGCGTGGCAGGCGCAGGGCCGGGCACAGTGCAGAGCAAGTCTGGGGGAAGGGGGCGCAGTAGCGGCGGCGGCGACAGCGACGGGGAAGGAGGGCAGATGAGGGAGAGAAAGGGCGAGTGAAAGAAATAATACTCAGTGGCATTTTTGTAATTCAAAACTTGACTCGTATCAACTAGAGTCAAAAATAATAATTAACTCTAAATAATTTTAAAAAATTCTTAAAAAATATTAAAAAATATCATAAAATATCATAAAATATAATACACACAATAATATCAAAATGATATCAATATCTAATTTTTATATATTTATATTATGAATTGTCAAATTATTATGTATGATTGATTTAGACCTATTCAAACCGATTCAACTGAACTGATTCATGTCCGATTTAGACCGATTCCGATTCCGGAATCTGACTCCTTCAAAAACTGATTCCGATTTTGATTCTGATTCCGATTTATACAACCATGCCTTCGAGATGTGTATATGTTTCTGGCTGACCTGTTCCAAAAAAAAATACTGTCTTTTTGTAAATTCATTTGATAGTTATACGTGACACAATATTTATGGGCGAATTTTTAAATTTTTCATGGAAGGAGGATGGTTGGTACTAGAAAACCAAAGGGGCTAATTTGTAGATAGATTATGCGACTAAATATGTGAAAATTTGTGATCAAATAAAATGAAAAAAGAGATTATGAACATAAATAAATCCTACTAATAGAGGATACATATATAATTACAAATAGAAAAAAATTTTAAGGGCTACATAATTTTCGTCCTTGAGCAAGGTTTGTGACTGATCATGTACTTGAAAATTATTATTTTAGAAAAAAATATAGATGATGATTTCTTGCGATATGGACAATAATAATTTTTTTTAAAAAATACAGATGAGGCTTCATATTCCAGTGGTAAGATTTCTCAACCGATTTGTGATTTATAAGTTCCACCAAACAAAAAAATGTCCATAGTTTTTTTTCCGGACAAGTTTACGTAGCTCATTAATCTTGTTGTATTGTCCATCCTCTTAGTTATCGCACGTCGAATGAAGCTGCTTAATTGAAGAGCGACAAAAGTAGGGTACCCACAAAATCTATGAAAATTTTAAACCATCTATGAAACACAATTATAATGGTGTTAATTTTATCCTAATCAAAGCTTAAGGTAGATGTGGAATGATCTGATCTGCATTTGTTTTTACAAATGACAACTAATCATGTCCCAGGCTTTGGAGTTTAGTATATTGGCCGACCGTACCCCCTAATCCCAAATAATTTGGAAGATAAAACAACATGTTCCTCTCTTAGTCTGTTCGTAGGCCATACCAACACTCGCAAAAGAAAAAGCCAACTGTTTCATTAATGTGAACCAAAACATGTATGTGTAAGAAGAAATTGCAAGGAATCATTTTAACTATAGCCAACACAGTCCAGTCTGATCCCTTGGGGCTTAAAAATTGTTCTGAACCCTAATCATTTCAGAACTAGTAACTTCATTGATTACAGAATTTAGCCCAGTTCATCAAAACCTCATCCCACAAATAAAGAGCGTCCAAAGATAATCAATTTAGAAAATGGCCACCGTCCAGAATCGAATGAAGACTTTTATTCACACATCAGCCTTTACCCTTGTTCTTGCTGCAATTCATACAATTTATATACACAGGAAGCTTCTTTTCGAAAATAAAATGCTCTCGTCTACATGAGAATTTCAAACACCAATAATTCCATTGGTATGAAACATACATAAAAATATTTCCAGTTGAACCTTAAATAATGAAACTGTTTCCATTGTTGTCACCACTTCAAATCTAATGTTAGAGCCTCTGGAAAGACAAGAGCTGAGGGCAACTGTGTGTAGGAGATATTTGAAGTAAAAGTGCTCCATGCAACAGAATCCACTGCAACGAATGGTCTCAGCTTCTTCAACACTATAGGCTTCAGTACATCTGTTTCAACCCTAGCGACCACCTTGTACCAAACGCACTCGACCTTTGGCTTTGTTCTCCATTCAGCCAGTGACTTCAAATATGCATCATCATTGCTAAGGCTTCTTACAATTTCCAACTCAAACTGGACCATGTTCAGGGCGGTAACTTTAGCACTTGAAATTGATGGGACCTGATTATTGAAGGCTGCTACTCCAACAGAACTACGTAAAAGCAACTCAACAAGTGCTATGCTTTTATCCAAAAATTTGATTGGAAGTTTTCGAGTGGTTGAGAAATGTTTATTGTATGACTTATCTTGATACAAATGGACTGTATCCTTTGACAGTACTATAGCTTTGACCTGGGATAAAGGATTGGATATCCTATAAGCAACTAAAGAAGGTGAGCCAGAAAATTTGACAGGAAACAAGCGCTCACAGGAATGAGACAAGAATGAAGTGGGAATATGTCTGGTCAGGGGATATAATGTAGACAAATCATTAAGAAAAATTTCCTTAGCACCCTGAACATTAACTGCAATGCCTTCAGATATAAGAATTCTTTTAATTCCTGTCACTGTAAAGTTCAGCTGGAGATAAAAAGCACACGGTTATGATCTAAACACAAAAGCATGTCTGCACAAAATAAAGGGGCACTCTTTGATGACAAATCAAATGCAAATAAATAACTAGAATATAATAAGAAGCTACAAATTCATTTGTATTCAAAGTTCAAAATTTATAAAAGCATGCATTTATGGGTGGAAAACCAGTGATAGCTTTAAGCCAATCAGTGTGGCTATGCAGCTATGCCCATGACTTAAAATTGCATACGCTAAAATTCTGATAGCATAATGGGTGCGGTGCTAATAGTACTCTACAAACAATTATGATGAGAAAGTTTATAGAAGACAACCACTCTCATCTAATAAACAAGTTTAATTCCAAGGTCATGGTGTTTGGTGCCTGGCAAGGAATGAGGCTTGCAAGAAGGAGGTTGAGTTTGACTGCACATCAGGGAAGTGAGGATTAGAGCTAGTTGAAGAAAATCAGTATTGACAAGATGGTTTCACTTCAAATCACTGGTTCAGGATTTTTGTCTGATCAGATTGGCACGTTATGGGTACAGGCAAACTCGTTGACATATTAATACCCTGATATCCAATTAAACTTTATTAATGAACCCATCACTGATAACTCCATCTAACATCTCTAGCAGAATTCGCCATTAGTTGCCTAATTTAATTCCAATTTATGAAGCATAAGCACTTTCTCCTCCCACATTCTCGAAAATCACAGCTAATCACTTACTCTACTCACATTTCACACAACTCAAAATTTCATTAACTATCTATCCCAAGTTTGTCTTGTATCTACTTATAACCATCCACCTTGATGCATATCATACTACCCCTGCTTCATCTATGTATCATTCAAAATTCTTGCCACTTGCAAGTCTATAACTTAGAAGGAACTCCCTAAGGATACCCCTTGCCTATGTACTTCTTAGGCAATCTCTACTACAAAATACACGTGATATATGCCATACCTGTCACTTGCTACAATTCATGATGATCAGTTACCACTATAGAGGCGCACAAACAAGGAGCCCCCAGTTAAAATAGAAATAGGCATTCAGGTGTAGAAAACACCATGGTCAGACACCTTCTTTCTAATGTGAACCTTCTTCTTTTCCCTAGTAAAAGAGCAAACAGAAAAAATGGATAGAGCATCTACGAACATGTAGTAGTAAACACCTTGATGACCGTGTTGTGCATCATATTCACAGATCTAACCTAACAACTAACATGTTGTTAGCTGTAACTGGTATTTCTCTCTCCCATCAGTTTGAGTTTGTTATTGACTATTTTTATGGCATCTCTATGAACCTGAAACCCACCGAATGATTATTTAAAACTAGCTTGTAGTTGACTTCATGATAAGGAGCCGCTCTTCATACTCATCTATGCAACTATCTCACAACCCATCCAAAGGTGAACTCCCAAACATGAAAAGACTTCATCAAGGAAAGCCTTCATGTAGAACTGGAAAATTCTGTATAAAGAAATTCTAAAAAATCCTATTCATGCAAGGTGAAGACTCCTCCATAAACATCTTTGAAAGGTTTTTTTTCTCTAAGGGTGGCTACAAGGAACACTGACTCAACTTTGACACAGATAAATTGACTCAACATTCACTAGAAGCCTGTCAACCAAAAACTTCAGTACAGGTGATACATTCATTTCAGTAGGGAATAATTTCTCCGACAAAAATAACATTGCCTGTTGAGGAATGCATTAAATATTTTACCTAAGCCAACTCATTTCATTTTTATCGTGGCATCAGTGTTGAAACAACCACACCCAATTAGTTCAAACTGATCAGCCTAAGTCATCCTTCCAAAATTGTTCAACCAAGTAAAAGATGTATAGGCACATCCCTGCTTATATATTAGATCTTGTTCCAGGATGTGTTGTATGTGGACTATTTTTTGGGGGTTATTACAAGTGCACCTCATTAACCTCATCATTGCAGCCAAAATGAACTTCTACTACGCTTACAAACTATTCAAAACGTGGCCTCAAGAAACACTCGTTCAACTTCCACACGGGTGATACTACCATTTTCATAGAGAATAATTTCTCCTATAAAATAGAATACTCATGTTGAGAAAGTCATTATCTGACTACTACCTTCATCACTGCAGCGAAATGAACTTCTACTACTATTAAATAAACCCGATGTCCATTAATATCTGCTTAATTTTAACAGGAACTCATCCTCTGATATACGACCATTAAAATTTTTCCCTTGAAAAGTAAAGGAAAAAGATAAACTAGATTGACGAAAACGAACCGGATAATGGAGAGAGAACTCCTCCTCATCGTTCCGAACCCCAATCTCCGCCGGCCCAACCACCGTAAACTCATCCAGCACCACCCCAGACCCAGAGCCGGCGAGCCCTCCTTCTTCAACCGCCTCCACGGCGTCACCTCGTCCACGAACCTTACCGTCCAACCACCCTCCCCTGCTCGGATCCCGAACTCCAACCGCCGGTACCGCCTCCGCCTCGCATCCCGCACGCGCAGGTCCAGAGCCCGGACCTCGCCGGCGCCCCAATTCTGCCGGTCGGCCACCGCCCGTACCACATCCTGTACGCCTCCACAACCGATGAGCGAAAACGCCGAATTCGCGATAAAGGCGGGAACTTTGTCGAGAAACTCACCTTGAGGAGATGGGAATCGGCGAGATTGGGGGAGCTTGGAGGCGGCGAAGGGGCTGCGCGGGCGAGGGAGAGGGCTTGTACGGAGAGGAGTAGAGATAGAAGCAGTGAGACGGCCATCGTGGCGGCAGCGACGGCGGCCGGCGCGGAGACGACGGCCGTGGCCGGTGAGGGGGAGGAGTTTGTTTTGATGGGTCGTGAACGGATTCGGGTAGGATAAACTGCTTCGACGGGATATTGTCCGAGTCCAATTCCGCTGAGATCTAACATTTACTGTTAATTTTTAAATTAATATTTAGTTATAATTTAAAATATATACAAATGCCAAAATCGAGAGTAATGTATAACATTATTTGAATTTTTATATTCAAATATATTTAAAAAAATAATTTCTATTTTTTTATAAGACCTATCTCGAGCCCAAACAGCCCATGCACCCTATACATTCTTCTATCTACAAACTCACACAAACACCTAAACTATAACCTCCTATATATTAGATATTTCATTATGCTCACCCTATATTTCATATATTTTTAAAATATTTTTTAAAGATTGTGAGCCCAATCAATTGTAAACAAATTAACACTTATTAAATACTTTTTAATAGCTGTTTTCAAATTTAAGAAATTAGTCCATACAATTTTACTTCTTTGTTGGGTATATTTTATATTTGTTGTAAGGCCTTGTAACTTATTATTTTTTATCAGTAAAAATATCACACATATTCAAATGCACACGCAACAAGCTCTCTATTGTATACCCTAAAAATAGCTAATTTTTATTCTTAACAATTGATTAAAAAAATATATTTTTGTCTTAATTATATTTGCTTTCAATTACTAAATTGATATATTTTAAATAAACAAAAAATTTATAGGCCCATTGGCAAGTTATACTCTTTTATATATTTTCACGTTTACTTTTGGCTCTACAAGGTTAATGGTTTTATTACTTTATAGAAAAGCAAGAAAAAAGACGAAAAAAATCCAGGTCAAAGATTACCATGGATCCTTATAAAAATGTGTATGTTAATTAAGCTCCTAGATAATTAATGAAGTCTTTTTTCAAAGCTAATTATTGATGGTCTTTTTCATTAAATATCCTGATAAAAAATTCTAGATAATTAATGAGGTGATTTTGACAAAGCTAACTACTAATTAACTCATAATGATTTTTATGAAAGATCATGATCAAGTAGAAACAGGTGGGAATCATTTTCTCCAAAAATTCAGAAATGCAAGAATAAAATAATAATGTGCCATGTTAGTAAAAAAATTCACAATATTATATATATTTGTCTTGAGAAAGCATGACGCCGTAGAAGAAAAACAATCAAAACTAAAAGAATAATGAGTCCTAAATTATGTTCATAATTATAGGTCACAAATTTGTGTCAATTAGATATTCTCCTACAATATTATTAGTAGGTAGACGTTATATCGATAGATGAGTGGCAAATAAAAAATGAAAAAGATACCAAAAATAATTTTATATCTAAAAAGTCTACAGAGAAAAACTGACGACTACATAAATTTTTGACAATTTGCGCCTCGTTTTATTACAATTTATTTGTCGATTTGTATATCGATGTACGCAGCTTAATTATTTGTTGGTACAAAAATGCTTGCCTACTAATAATATATTTGCATGTGTACTGCCACAACAACAACGTATAAACGAAGCCAAAGACGACGTCGGCGGTATCAGAGGGAGTGAATCCTGGGTCGAGTCTCTTTGATCAACTGCACGCATCTCCGTGTAAGTTTGAGTGTAACAGCATCCACTCCAGATCACTTCTTCCCTTTCATTCATTCGCAAGCCCAACGAAGCCCTTTTCTTTTAATACTTTAGCTTTTCTCTCCTCCCACTTTTCATATATACAAGTATATGTATGTGGAGGCTCCAGCGGCAATACTTGTAGTGTATATATCTGATTCTGAATATTGGGTTTTCATGCTTGAGAGGTCAGTTCTAAATATTTGTATGTTCGTCATCATGCATGGGACTTTTGGTTGACATCATGCGTGGTGCATATCTAGTTGGCTGGTCGGAGTGATAATGGGTTCTTTTTTGGTTTTTTAATGTTGTTGTTGTCTTTGACGAAAATATTGTTCGGGATTGATCAGTTGAACGAGACAGGTGAAAAAAATGGCGATTTTGGATCTCTTCATTGCGGCGACAATGCCGGTGCTCAAAGTGTTGCTTGTCGCAGGCGTTGGTTCTCTCCTAGCTGCTTGCCCTTTGAATATTCTAAACGACGAGGTCAGAAAACATTTAAACAACGTTGGTTATACATCTTTTTATCTTTGTCGATTCTTTGTTTTCATGTTTCTTTTTATGGTCGATGGGAGCAGTATGTTGGCTATTAATTTCTAAAATGATTGATGCGTTTCCTGTTTTTAGAATTCGAATTAGTTGATATGAGTTAATGCGTTAGTTTATTTATTTGTTTAACAGATTGTGGTTTATGTGTTCAATCCGGCCCTTGTGTTGGCGAATTTGGCACAAACCATTACATTTAAGAGCATGATTTTGCTGTGAGTTAATTAAATACCTATTTGTCAATGGACTTCTTCAGTTGATTTTTTAAAAAAATCAAAACTTGTATGGTTTCAGAGGTAATTGTTGAGTATATACCTCAATTTTTACAGATGGTTTATTCCATTGAACATTCTTTTCACTGTCGTTATCGGCGGCTTTTGGGTGGATTGTCACCAAAATAACGAAACCTTCTTCACATTTGAAAGGCCTCATTATTGGTTGCTGTGCCGGAGGTAATTTCTATGGAATGATTGATGCCATTCATTGTTGTTCAATTACATAGTCTATTGTTCAATTGGATATTTTCCTTTTTTTCCTTAAAAAGGCAATTTGGGAACGATGCCACTCATTATAGTTCCAGCAATATGTAAGGAGAAGGGCAGTCCATTTGGAGCCTCAGACCTGTGCAGCACCTATGGCTTGGCTTATTTTCTCTTTCCATGGCCGTATCTCCCCTTCTTGCATGATTTTTAGATTTTTTTCTTTTAAAGGTAGTTGTTTGTAGTGAGAAAAAGCACAATGTATGGTAAATCGTCGGGCTAAAAGATGACTCTCGTGTGCTTCTTGTTGAGAACAGAACAAATTGTTAGTTTATTTTCCCAGGAACAGTGAATAAAAAGGCAAATAATCTACTTCATCGATATTGATTTTGGTGTTGATGTTCGGAATTAGAGCACTTCTGTTTGCTAAGGAAATTGATCTATCCTAGGGCACCTTTGTTTGCGAAGCGACTTGATCTATCCAGTTTGCATATGAATGATTTTTTTCCCCATCTTTATGGAAGTTAAAATTATGTTCACTGTACATATTGGCTCTATTTTCTTGTGGTCTTACATTTTCAACATTGTCAGGGTGTCATCAGAACAAAGGACTGAGATCAAGAATAGCACGCACGGAGAAGAGTTCGGTGTAGAAACATCAAAAATACTAATAAGTGCCACAGATGCTCAAAATTCCACTATTGAATGCTATGTTCCTAGCAGTAGTTCTGCAGAAATATAGATAAACTGAAGGTCACCATCTAATTCTTGTGTTTGAGAATGTTAGATAACCTTTTGTTTGTTTGTTCTTATAATAGATGATAACTTTATTTCCATGTCAGTTGTCTGCTTTGGAGAAATTCAGACGAATAGTGGAAATGTTCTCTGGTAAAATTCACTGGAAGAAGTTACTTGCTCCTTCAACTATTTCAGCGGTATGTATACCCTTCTTGCTATATCTTTTTATTTCCTCTTTCTAAATTTTAGTTTCTAATTGCAATTATACGAAAAAATGTGGTTATGGAGAATCTGAAATCAGCTCATTTAATTACAGTATGGAGATCAATTCAGAGGGAACGATCTATTATATATGCTGTAGTGCTTCGCTGCTGTTACTCTTTCATCAAACTGTTACTTGTGATTTGCAGATTATTGGGTTCATAGCCGGAGTGATTTCTCTGATTCGAAAATCACTTATCGGTGGAGATGCTCCTCTGCGTGTAATCCAGAACTCTATCGCTTTGTTAGGGTAATATGAGAGCATCGTGACATATACCATTTGCTTTATAGGAAGGAAAGAAATTTACACCAATTTGTGATAATATTATTAAGATCAACTCAAAAATTTTAGATTAATTTACATGAGTGGCTTGTTTTATGCGGAACTACTTCAAACTTTAAAGTTCAATCTCGTAAGAGTGAATTATTATTACATTTTGTTTGTTATTTTTTCAAATAATTAATTAATTTTATAATTAAGAGAATCAATTATTTATGAGCATATCAAAGGTTGGATACACAAGTGTTTTGACCAAAGGAAAATTTTATATTAGTTACACCTCATATACCTTATATAAATTACACATTTAATTTAAAATTTTTTTCAATGAGTGTCAGAGAATAATATTTATATATGTTAAAAGTATGGTGTATAAATAGAATGTTGATAAAATTTTATCCTTTTTAAAGTCATTGTTATCTACTTTTAAATTTTGAAAAAGATCCACAAGTTAATAGATATTTTGAAATTGTTTTTATTATAATTACTTGAATAATTAAGATAAAATTGTTAAAAATATTAGATTGTATAGAAATTTTATAATGTCCTTTATTACTTATTTTTTATTTTTCTATATAATTTTTGAACGGTAAAACCTACTAAATTAGTCAAAATAAAAGAAATAGCTTATAATATATATATATATATATATATATATCATGAGAGCCAACTTCCTGCGCCAGAGGCAGGAAATCGGCTCTCTGTGCCACAATGATCTGGGCCGTCCGATTACAAGGACGGCCCAGATTTATTAGTTTTTTTTTAAAAAAATTTAATTTGATCTGGACCGTCCGATTAGAAGGACGGTCCAGATCATATGGAGGGGCGGAGGCGGAGCGCCGCCGCCGTAGCGGGGAGGGTGGCCGACCCTTTGCCCCGGCGCCCGCCACGGCCCGCCCGGCCCCGCCCCGGCGCCCGCCACGGCCAGATCTGGCCGCTGCCAGATGCGGGCGGGCAGCCGGCCGATCCGGCCGCGACAGGCCGGACATGGCCGCCTAGCCCCTCTGCCCCGCCTCCTCCCGCCCCACCCCGTTTCGCCGCCACGGCCGCCCGCCCAGCCCCTCCGCCCCGCCTCGCCGCGGCGCCCCCCTCCTCCTCTGCCCTTGCCCACCCCTGCCGCGACAGCCGTCCCGCCCGCCCCCTCCTCCTCTGCCCTTGCCCGCCCCCGCCGCGACAGCCGTCCCGCCCCGCCCCCGCCTCCTCTGCCCTTGCCCTGCCCCTGCCGTGACGGCCGCCACGCCCCACCCCCTCCTCTCGCCCTGCCCCGCCCCCGCCGCCGCCCTCCTAGCCCCTCGGCCCGCCCCTCTCCGACGCCGCCTCCCTCCGCCCCCCTCTCCAACGCCGCCCCCTCCTCCGCCCACCCCGGCCCGGCCCCCGGCCCCCGCCCCCACCCGGCCGGCCGGCCCGGCCGCCGGCGGCGAAGTGGGTGGGTTTGTTTTTAATCAAATCTGGGCCGTCCAATCAACATGGATGGCCCAGATTGAAATGTGAGGCAAGAAAGTTTTCCTGCCCTTTGTGCAGGAAAACTTTCCTATATATATATATATATATATATATATATATAGTTCTGGACCAAATACAATGTTTTTATTTCCTCAAAGCAAATACAATACATTGACCTCAATTCTTTTGGATTAATGAGAAAGAGGAGAAATATACCTCTCCGCTATTATCTTTAAATCCAGGTGCATTTTATGCTTTTGTATTAATTTAATTTGTATCCGAATTTTTAATATGAAATTTTTACAAATCCTTTTTAAAAAATCATGGTATTTACATCGGTATTTAATTAATTAGTAATGATAAAATATATTTTTAATATCTAATAAAATAGTTTTAAAAATTGGCTATACGTCTAGTAACCAACAGGTATAATATTTAAAGTTATGATGTTTATAAGTCCTATTGTCCGCGTCCATCATTTTTCGGGGTCGGGTCGGGTCCGCATATGCCCATAAACCATCCAAACCACACCGTTATCTTCTTCTCCTCCCCCTTCTTTGGTCTGGGTGGCCATGGCGGCCTCCTTTCAGAGCTCGAGCTGCTTCAGATTGTCTCCGACGAGGAGGTCCAGACCCAACTTTTCACCTTCATCTACTTCGTTACACCTTCATTCGTTGAGAAGAGGAGCTTCCGTTGGCCCATGTTCTGCCTTTCACGACTTCAAGGCAAGTCCCACTCCATGTTTTTTTTGTTTTTTTTCCTGGGTTCGTTGTTCTTTTGGATGTGGTTCTTGTGTAATGGTGTATGATTTTGGTGTCATTTGATGTTCGTGTGTGTGTGGCTTTTGATTTTGCAATTGAGGGCGGATTGAAAGTTGTGGCCTTTTTTTTTGCTTCAGTTTGAGCCCGTTGATTATTGATTGAGGTATGGTGGGAGAGGTGTCTTCTTTCGGGAGTATCATTTTTTTTGGTTGATTGGTATTTTTGTGTTGTTTCTGTAGTAGAAATGACTTTGCAGTTCTTGGATGTGATATATATGTGGAAATTTCAATTTGGTAGATAGTATAACTGCTGCCTTTTTTTTGTCTTAGCTTCATTGGATTCCTTTTTTAAGTAAGTTAAAAAATTTTCATTTTCGTATAAGATGTCATTGTTTGTTTGGCATTTTGGTAGTCATTTGGGACTTGTTTTTTAATTCTTTTGTCAGTTATCTTTTTTGGCGCCCTGATGAATGATGCTTATTGAGTAAATCATATCTCAATAGGAGTAGATTATAAAAAAGCTTAACAATGGACCAAGTGAATGATGAATTGGTTGGTTAAGCGAATTTATTTATTTTCTTTGCATTTTTACATTGGAGGCTTATATTTCTTTTGTTATTTATTTATTTAATGACTTTTTAGGTTGATATAAGTTAATTTAAGTTTATTTATGAGATACTATAGCACTTTACCCTTTTGCTCCTAACAGGTACAATTTTTTTGCAACGTAGCGTACTAGTTACTAAAGCCTGTGGGTTATAACCTTGAAATAAAAAGTCAGTCGATTGTAAATGCGTCTGGAGCACACCATCATTGAATATTGACTGTCGAACATATTTTGGTTTGTAGGGTGTATCAATGTCACAAAAATCAAATTTCCTTATGGAAACTGTGGCTTCTAATTCACACACTCTTTCCCATGCTGCGAATACTGCTCCTGGGCAGTCTGATGATTCGGCTAGATTGAATTTGAACAAAGTAATTGAGATAGCTGGGGCTTTATTGGACAAGTTACCAGAACCTGTCAAGAGTTTTCCATGGCGTGATGCTTTCTATAATTATTTGGATATATTTATCCAACTCTTTTGTGTAGTTTGCAAGTATCTATGTGTTCCTTTACTGGCAATCACATCTTTAAGTGAGCTATCATACTGTGCTCATGAAAGAAAGATGGTTCTTGTACCAATTCCTCTGCTTCTTGGATGGTTTGCAGCAGGGAGTATAAATGACACGATCTTAGAAGCTTCTACTATGGCCCAGGTTTGTTGTCTCTTGTCAAAACTTCTCCAGGACAATCAAGTGTCACTTGTTTATGCTTATTTGATATTTAATTTTCAGATTCTATTATATCTGTTCTTTCAAAACAGTCATTTTAGTTTGTTCTGAATATTTTGAAGAACCTTTTCATTTATGAGTGTCAATATATCTAATCTAGGTTCATAATCTTTCCAACTATTTGGATGTTGCATTTCTGAAACATTAGGAAACTCTGGTAATCTGCTATGATCACAAGGTCTTGTTATGCAACAGGAATGTGAAGTTCCATGGCATCTGCTTGGGATGGCAATTTTCTTCACTCTTCTCAAACTTCCAGGTCCCTATTATCCTTACTGGGGTCGAATTTTTATTCCACACTTTGCTAACGGTGGACTTTGGAGAACTTTATGGTTTTTTATCTGGTGGGCTAGAACCAGAAGACAACAGAAGAATGGAAGCGAGACCTTGGAAGTGAAAGTTGAAACCTAAAAAACTAAGAGAAGTACTTGCCTTTTATCTGTGGAAGATAAAAATTTTCAGAACAGTGTTGGAGGGGATATCTAATCCGTCTGAACAGTGTTAAAACATTTTTGGATTGATTTCACTTTTTGTAAGTTAAATACCCTGTGTCGATGCTTCTATCACTAGCACCCTATAAATAGATTTTTCTTTTTTGAGGGTTAGATAGAAGAGATATTGGGAAATTAATGATTAATCATATAAACAAAACACTAAAATTGTGTGTAACCTAAAGATGATATAGCATATAAGGAAAGGAACATATTGATATAACTGATCATTGATAATTAGGGGGAGGGAAATCAGCGTGAGCTTGTAATATTTGATTACTGTCGCTTTATAGCGAGCAGGTTGCATTGTTATCTGATTGTACACATCCATGGAGCATGTTAGTACCTCAAAGTAATTATGTAATCTCAATTAAATATTCATCTCCATCAAATGATCAGCATTTATTATCAGTTGTAAAATTTTTGTTAAGTCAACAGGAAGGTTGTAATACTTTTAGCAGTAGTTATAAAGATGTCTACTATGCTATTTCGTTAGGTATTATTATGGTTATAAGATAGGTTTAAATTGGTAAATTGCAATATAAAACTTTCTGTATACGGCCTATGATGTTGTTTTACTTATCAAATACTATTCATTGATTTATTTCATAATTAAATTGTTGATTAATCCCTAACCCTTATATGTATAGTATGAAAGGTGTAAACATTGCATGTTAGTGCAGATTCTAGACTAATGTATTTTAACACGTTCTTTTCTTTTATCTCTGTTAACCTTTTTTTTTGTTGATTACGTTTATGTATTTAGAATGAAGATTATTTAACTATGGTTGTAGATGGTAGACTTCATTTGCAGTTTTATACTTTGAGAGGTTCACTTAATATTTTGCTAGCCAAATTTGTGTTTTTCTCTATAAGTCTCTTGTTCCACAAGCATTAATGCTATAATTATTCTGTCTCCTATAATTTTCCATGTCGTACTGTTTCATCTCATTTATGGAAGATCATTTGCACTTAACCTGCCCCTGAAACTCAAAGCTTCTGATTCTTGGTATGGTCATGAGTAAAGAAATACTAATAATCCTTGTGTTAAATGAAAAGTGGAATAACATTTAGTTTCAGATCATTGGCTCTACCTTCAGTTTACTCTGGTATAGTAAAAGATGATCAATGAATCACACTTTCTGTCAACATCAAGACTTCCAGTTTTCATTGAACAAATTTATGATTTGGAAAAATGAGTGATGAAATATTTGCATATTTTGGTGTGTTTCAAATGCCCAGTAAATTTTGTATTTGCTGCTTTGTTGCGCCTGCAAATGGGAAATTGATTCTTTTTACGTTCGGCTTGGAAGTTTGATCATCCAGTCCATTGTCAAATTTAGCTGAGAGTGACATGAAAGGGCTCCCAGAGTCAAAATTCCCGTCTTTAATAAGTTTGTATATCGAAGGCCTTTTTGGCGATATTGTTCATATTTCCATGTCCGTATTGAAGCATTTTCCTATTCATTTTCATGGCTGCGTTAGCCGGTGCCCAACATAAAAAATTGTCACTTTGTTTCTCCATGAGTCTCTTCACCATAGAACTTTGTTTCTCCATGAATCTCTTCATTATTCTCCATCTTTTGAAGGATTGCATGTCCTGTTTCTGGTTAAATGATGATAAGGAGGACGATGATTGTGTTCGAGTTAAGCGGAGCTTAACATATGTGACTCAGTCCAGATGAGCCTCCAACCAAGTAATAAAAAAATTTTATATAAAGAGTTTTTCTATTTTTGAAAAAAACTTAATTTGCATTTCTTCCGTGAATCGAATCATGTAGCTTTGAATACATAGCATTAAGAAGGGCTACACATGAAGGAGTTTTTTTCCTTCAAAGTAGCCTATACAAACAGTTATTGATTTTTGTTCTGTCCATTTCCTTCCAGTAGCATAGCATTCCATGCTGCCTGCATTACTGAGATCAAACTTTGCTGGTGATTGATGTTTGTCTGAGAATGGGTTCTGTTAGCAGGCTTTTAAAAGCGACTGCAAACGCTCTTCCCGAAGCCATGACCATGATTTATAGACTAAAGCTGTCAGCCCATTTCGTCTGAGAACGTAAATTCACATAGGGTAAAAAAACGATCACTCATCTTGGTTGCTTCCAGATTTATCTTTTCCCTTATATAACCTGACAATTTGCACGCTTTTATTGATTCGAATAACGAACCGAAAACATATTGCATGAGCAGCAGTTGTGTCATGTGTTGGGAAAGTTTTGATGAAACAAGGAAATGAGAGCTACAGAGAAGGGGGAGGGCAGAGCACTTTATACAGAAAAAAGAAACCAAAGGAAAAGAAGAGTAGTGAGATGTTGGGAAAGACGAGGACATGGACCGTGGCTTAGGCGCTCTTCCTTCCAACATGCATGCATATCCACATCATATTTACACTTTTGAAGCTTATCACGTTCGACGATGTAGGCAGCCCATCAACTTTGCCATCGCTCCCACAAATTACATATACATTACCCAACTCATGCTCACATAAACCTTTGAGTACACCCATCTATCTTTTGATTAGTACACATGAACACTACTAATATGTAATTATCTACAAATACAATGATTTATAATCATCATGTGTGCAAAAGACGAAGAAAGAAGAAGTGTGGGATCGATACCCATGCACTTAGCTTGGGTGGAACTGAACATGGGCTCAATACTTGTTTGTATCTAAGTGAGAAAGGAAGAAAAGTGTACTAGAAAGAGATGGATCAGACAAGCAAATAGTGGGCTAGTGAGGGGGTGCTGCACCCCATGGATTGATCGATGTATACATATGGGCGTCACAAATGCATCAATATGTTTTATCCCAGGGACTGGCCCATGCCAAGATCTGTCGTCGCTGTCGAAGGGGAGCACGCCATCACTGTAGCGGGGCGTCCTC
>JAURVB010012312.1:0-23406 GCA_033002965.1 Piper betle
ACGATTTTGACAGGGTGGCCCCTAATTGCATTTTTAGGGGAAATTTTGTTCCTTTCATTTTAGAATTTTTACTATTTTTGATTGTAATTGTGTTGGTATGAAATTTAGGTTGCATGTCATCCATGTAGTACCATGTTAGGATTTTGCGCATTTATTCGTTTATGATGGATCGTATCTTCATCTTAAGACGCCGAGATTGGATCCGCATGAGTTAGGTTCGGGTTAGCCGACCTAACCGGGGCCTGTAACATGCCGGTTCGGTTCACGAGCGTGAACCGGATTTGGGGTGTTACACCCGGCCTTGAGCACGAAGGCCGAGCACTCTCAGGCAGTCGCCTTTAGTACCCTTTGAAACCACAAGTCTAGACATGCGCTGCATTGCAGTACCCGTGAACCTCCACACTTCTCTGGGTTTGAGGAACTCAAAGGTGGAGTTGTCAGGATCTCTCGGGAATGAAACGGCCCGCGCACCATTCCAGAGCCCACTATCGACTCACACGTGCCCACTCCCGTAGCACGGTAGTCAGATTTCCCTCATTCAATCTCTCACTGAAAACGCGAAAACTATACATATATATAGGTCTAGGTTGCGATTTATACAATAGGCCCGAAGGCATCGTGAGCTAGATCTGAAGTTCGAAAACAAACTCGAGGGATCTCATCCTCAAGGGTTATTAATCCGAAAAATTATTGGCTAAATGGCCCGAGTTAAGTGGGATCCGATAAAATGCCACTTAACTCGTCCTGCACATGATAAATCAAATACACAATAGAGTAGCGAAAAAACAGAGAACGAGTCCTAAACGGACCTGGCAGAAGCTCCAATCGGGTCCTCGCACCTAGGCGGCGAGCTCCTACACCGTACCTACACGATCAAGCTAAAAGCTAACGCCCGCATGATGAATCACACATCCTATAGCATGCACACACAATCAACACAATCCGCATCAGTCATCACACATTCATCCTAAGTCAATTCTAGTGAGTTTTCAATCTACATCTCACGAAATCAGGGTAATTAATTAGTGCACCTAATTAATTCCATACTTTTCCATTTGAACACTCATCAATCAACCAATTTCATAATTTTTATTAAATTACACAAACACACAAACACGTCAAGAACACAAAAATTCATCTAATTATCTAGTCTAGCACGCTTCCCTAATAATTATAAAATTTAAGAATTTACATCGGAGTAATTTATACCTCGCGTCGTCGAAAATCGGCGACGGCTAGGGTTTCTATTTCGTGGCTCGAAACTCGAATTCGGCACCTAGCGGCGTCCGAAGTCCGATCGGATTCGACCGGGTGCATTCGGCGGATGATCCGGCAAATTTCCCACAAATCCAATTTTCTGGCGGTTCCGGCGGTTTTCCGGCGAGTGTCGGCGGTTTTCCGGCGATGATTCTGGACAGGGCATTCAGGGGGTCTATCTGCACCAGCTCGACGAACTTGGTCCGATTGATGGTGTCAAACAGGGTAGTCGGGGCGGCGATTGCTGTCGGCGGCGGCATCGAAAATGGGCAGCTGCGACGGCGTGCTCCTATCCGGGCTACGGCCGGCCTCGACGGCGGTCGGGATGATGGGGGAAACGTCGGCGACGACGAGAGGGTGAGACTAGTGGTCACAGTGGTAGCGACGCGGCCCGGACGATGGCGAAATCCGGTCGGAGTGGCGACGGCCGAGGCGGCTTCGTGGCATCGCTGTGGCGTGTCGGCAGGCGATCGGTGGCCGGGGTCTGTCGAGGACGGCACGATGACGGCACGGCAAGGCGGGGCGGCGTCGATCGGCGGCAGTGCGGCATCGGCAACGGCGACGGCGACCAAGTGGGCGGCAAGGGTTTTGGGATGAGGAAGGTGTCGGGAGTGAGAAAAACACCCCTAGTGGCAAAGTCGTAAATAAGTATTAACTCGATTCCTACTCGAGTCAAAATAATAACTAGTTCGTAATAAATCCTAAAAAAATCTAGAAAAAAATGGAAAAAATTCCATAAAATAAAACAAACACATCAACATCCAAATGGCATGCTCTATAACTAATAACCCACCCGAATATAATCCAACAGCGTCCTAATGCGTTATTCGGCCTAAAACTATTTCTACGATCAAACATATAAAAAGAAAAAAATACTGCATACTTTCATATATTCTGATAACTCATTTCTCACCATCTTTCTCGACGTTATCATCATATATTTAGGTACACCTGACTCTCATCGCTCATAACTCACGGCTGGCCTCGACTTAGCATGCGGTTCATGAAACTGACGCGACTTGAACCAACAGTCGAACCGACTGGTTCGGTAACGTAAAACCCTGACTCGAGTCACGGGTTTTACACAAAGAGCTAAAAATTCCAAAAATGTATTACATTATGCAATACCCTTGTAAGTTATACTATTTTAGGGTGTAAATAAATACTGGTGTAATTCATACAACCCGTACCACTGACTCTCTTGATTGTGAAATCGGTATTCCTATATTACATGCTTAGGAAGGAACATATATAATAATTTCTAGATCTTTGGTTTAAAAACCAACAAGGGATCTCATCCTTATCGTTTTACTAAATTGTAGAAAAACTCGACTAAATAGCCTGATGTCGGATGGCTACAATGAAAGATCACCAATGTTGTTGTACATCAAAAGTGCGATTAAACTTTACACTCAAAGAGTAAAACAGAGGTGAAGCAAAAGAGTCCTACATACGTGGATGAGTGAAGCTTCATGTCCTAAGCCGACAAGCTCACCCGTGTAACCTAGCACAGAGATGGAACGTAAATTAGACTCAGATTACATCGGCACATATATCGAGGCAAAGCCTCAACACACGCACAATACATAAGTCACTTAAGTAACTTAATTAATTACTTAATTGTGTGTTAAACATCATTAGGTACCTTAATTAAAGTTTGAGGTTACATGTTTACTTAGTTGAAAATGTCCAAACTTAAGGCTTATTCAAACAGACTTAACCAGATGTTTTTTTAAGACAAGCTAAACGATGTCTAAATGGGCTAAAATTTGGGCCAGTGGACTCTAATACTTTAAGGGTTGGGTGGAAAATTTACGGAGGGCTTGACTATGGGCCAATATAGTAAACAAAGCCTACTAAGGTCAAGCTACGATGTTGGGAACAATGTTCCTAGGCCGCACACCAAAATTTACTAAGTGTCATTCATAGGCTTGGAGACTCCAAATGGGCTTGGGTAAGTGGATATAATTAACCAACACCATGTGCTTGAATTCTTTCAAATTTTAAGTACTTGGGCTTGAGTAGACTCAGAAAAGCAAAGTATTCGCCAGGTCATTTCTGGAGCTAGGTGGACCTAGTGGGCTTGAGAAAACCCTAATGCAAGATCTACTGAGCCAAAGGATCTCAACTTTTAATATGGTGTTACAAGGACACAAAATAATATGTGGGAAAAATTTCATGCAATTTTATCACCATTTGACTAGGTTTTTGTAATTTACATCCGGAGTTAAAGAACAAGGGTTTCACCTTGCATCCTTATACACTCCAAAAATTGGCTTAACAAACCACCTAAATGATTTTCTAATTAACACAAAAATTTACAGGTTTACATTAAACAATTAGTGAGTCTAACCGTAATTTTTACAGATTTTATTAATAACTTTTAATTAGTTCACTAAGGAGAACAATCTCAGAGCATGACATAGTACATCAACAGCATAACAACCACACCAAATGTTAGGGTTTTATTCTTGCCCTTTAAGTGGTTAAATTAAGTCAGTAAATTTACAAGAGAAATCCGACAGATGGACATGAAAAAATACCTATATCAAGGTGTAAAAATTGAGGAAAAGGGCACCCAGGTCATAGTGACCATAAAAACTATCACCCACCTTTCATCATGTTTGGTACCTCTACATGCGTATACACACTACAACAAATGACATGATAAATGTGAAAGTTGTAAATCTAACTCTTATACGCACCAATGACCAAAAGCATGCAAAAAGACATATACAACATGAGATATAGTTTTTACACTAAAACAATACAAAACAGTGAACATATAGTAGGCAAAACTACATAACTAATTGTAAAGTTTTAAATGTGATGAAACTAGGTTCTAAATGCTCCTAAGACAAAGATCTACATGAATAACACATCACAAAAGCAAAAAAATAGACACATAAACATCGAACATGAGGTAAAAGGTGAGACTTTTACCTCAAAAAGGGCTAGGAGGAGGTCTCTTAGGGCTTCCTACCTCAAAACCTACCACTCCTAGGGTTTTGGTTAGCGTGGAAAGGGCCTTGGAAGGCTAGGACAAGGTTGTAGAAGAAATGGGAAGGAGAGGGGAAGGGAGGAAGCTCGAAGCAATGGAGCAAAGGGGGTGAAAAGGGTAGAGAAGTGGGGTTTATAGAAAAGGGTAGAGAAGTGGGGTTTATAGAAAAGGGAAGCAGGCCAGCATAAGGCACTCTCCCAACGTCTTCGGGCTAACGTGTGGTTTGCTCAACGGCCTATTGGTTTAGGTAAATATTTAATGTGTTCCCCAATGAGGAGAGGTTATTTTTGGAGGAGAAACTATGCATTTTTGGGATCTCCATGCTCCTTGGTTGGAACCCTTAAGAGGACCCAATGGTTTGGACTTGCGTCGGTTGAAAAAAGACATACAGCCTTGGCAAGAACGATGTTTCATAGAGTATGTGACTCATGCTCCTTTAGGTTCTTCAAATTCCATGGGTGGAGTAGCTACCAAGATCAATGCAATCAATTAAGTCTCTCCTAGAAACTGGTTAGCTGCCTATCATTTTGTTATAGGATTCTTCTTTTTCATGGGCCATTTGTGGCATGGGGGAAAGACCCATGTGGCTATGGCGAGATTTGAAAAAGTAATCAATCACAATTTTGAGCCCGCTCTTTCCATGACCCCTCTTAACTGAGACAGGTGATCCAATGAATGAAGCAGGAATAATTGATTTGATTCCATCTTAACTTAACAAGTAAAGTATTCTGTTTCCTTTCTTTTATTTTTTTTCAAAAGAAAATTTTAGATATGATATCTATTTATTCTATTTAAATACTTGTTTTTCAAACTCGACTATTCCACCTAGCCAAGCTATTCTACTTTATAACAATGACTAGACCAAACAAATAAAAAACCAATATTTTCAATGAGTAAAAGGAGAGAAAGGGATTCGAACCCTTGACAATTCTTTGTTCAGAACGATAGCAGTTTTCAACATGCGAGCCCAGTCTGGGTGCAAGGGCGCTAGCATAGTGCCTTTGTGCCAAGAGAAAAGGGAGGGACATTCGAATTTTGGGCACAAGGGCATTGCACCAACACTTTGTGCCCGTACCTGAAACCCTAACCCTAATTTGGCTAGCGCAAGGGTGCTAGGAGGGCGCCCTTGCACTCAACACAAGTTGTGCACACTTAGAGTTTTCAACCTAATTCTATCAGGGCAACTTCAGGAACCGTACCACAGGTCTCATTAGGATAATATTGTCTGAAAAAGGGTTCAAACACGCAGTAAACACTCTAGATTCACGAGGGACACATCTTAATCTAAATAGACTTGACTTAAATAATAATAAAAAAGAGTCAAATGACTTAATGGCCAACTGGGTGGGGCCAAGCTATAGGGGAGATTAAGGGAGTTGCTTGCACATACATATCATATATATGCATGCGACAAAAAAAGGTTAGACATGCAACTCAATCTAGGTTGTGATCGAACCAAAATTAAAATCGTCAAACGGAAAGCCCTGGTTTTTTGCAAATAAAATTAAATGTTAAAGGCATGTATTTTTTAATAGAATAATATAAACAATTTCATATAAGTATGAATCTAAACTTGATTAAAACTCAACATCTTAGGCTTAAAATAATGTATTTAGTATAATCAATAATAAAAATAAAAATTTATTCCTTATATTTCTACATACTATATACTATGAACTATGAGTAATGATGTTATTAGTTATAACACGTATTTTGTTGTGCATGTTTGAAATAAACTATATTTAGTCTTCCCTTCAGATCTTGATCTTTTTACTCTAAAATCTTGCACTTGTTGGTTTTTGACAATTTTAGGCTCTATATTCTGAGCTTTATAGCCCCAAGTTATTTTATCAAGTGACGTTACTATTTAGTATTTACTTCACAATAACGTTAAAATAAAACTAACATATATATATATATATATATAATATATATATATATATATATATGTTACAAGTTAAAAGTTATACATATCATAATTTTATCATTTTATATTATCATTTTGCTTGGTTGATCTAGTCATATGATTGCACATTTTTTCAATTACACACTCCTCTACGAATTGTTCTACTTTATGTCGCATTTGGGTGTTGGTCAGATTTGCGCACATTTGGACTGCTTCTAGTCACCCGAAGCAATTTGGCTATTTCTTTTCTCATTTTTTGGTTGTTTAAGGTAAACTTGCACCAGCGGTAGTAGGTGCAAATTAAATTAATAGAGGAGAGCAATTGTGACAAGTAACAGACTTTGGAGACAAATCTATGATTGTGACAGGTAACTTGGATTCTTGAAGTATAAGGCCTACCACTTGGATTTAGATGATCAGTTCTACCTAGGAAATAGTCTTGCAGTCCTGCTTCTGAAATTTCGATAAAGCAACGTTTGCATTTAATATCTCAAAAGCGTTTCTTCTTACATGTATGTGCAAGAAACGGGTTTTATTATTTTATTTTTAAAATTGTTATTTTATTTATTGCAAAATTAAGTTTCGTTACCTCTTTAATTATGCACATTGAAGTGGGTCTTAACTCCTGTATAATATTTTTATACGTTTATTTTCAATTAATAATTATTAAGAAGTTCTTTTGATTAGAATTAGGAAATCTTTTAAGAATAAAAAATAGTCTTCATCTCATGTGTTTTATTAAGAAGTTTTAATGAGAAAGTAGGTCCTTTATTAATTTAGTCACAAAATGAGCCCAGAATTAATCGCTGGGGGAAAAAATTCTGGAGGTATAGTGTAAAGACATATATAAATAATAATGGAATAGAGATGGCGTAATAACATAGAAGATGAAGATGGTGGCTAACATTGGCTCTTACAACAAGTAATGCTTTTTTTTATCCACTTAAGAGGTGTTTACATACTAAAGTAAGAATTTATTAATAGGTGTTTACACTTTAAAGTAACTCTTGTGATATGATGGTAATATATAGAAATAGATAGTTAGCTGTTAAAGTTGGGTTGGGTTGGTTATTAGGATACCCTGGTATTAATTAAGGATATTGAATTTAATGTTTCTATGAATATTGTAATTGTTGAAATAATCAGTGCTTAATTAATTCATTAAAAGGTATTTACACTTTAAAGTAAGACTTGTGATACTATCCTACTATATAGAAATAGATATTGTAAAATTTGAAGTTGGGTTGGTTCTTGATTAGAAGTTAAAATACTTTTGGTATTAATCAAGGTTATTAATGTTGCTTTAATATTGTTATAATTATCATAATTGTAAAAATCGGTATCGGATGTTGAATCAGATTAGATGAGAGTCATTGAATCAGACCGGTTCACCAAAAATCGGAAAAGAAACAATTAAAATTGATCATTGATCTCCTCCCCTTGTCCCCCACCGACTCCCTCGCCACGTCTTCGCCTGGCCTGAATTGGTCGATTCTTACCGTTGTTGACTGAGGGTGAGAATTGGTTCGGACCAACCTGAATTGGGCGATTCTTGGTCCGATTTTTGATCCTTCAACCCGACCTTTAATTTACTAAGTTTTTTACCTAATAATGTAAAGTAAACCGATTTCACCCGATATCGACCGATTTTTGGAACTACAATAATTACTTAAACAAGTGATGCTTCGTTATAAGATGATATTATTATTGCTTTCTCAGGATTTTGGCGGCTATCATCGAGTGTAGATTAGTAATTGGCTCAGTATGCCAATGGATCATATAGCCACCTACCAAACCACCTTTTTATGTTAGTGGCATTTCTTTACATGTTTTTGTGACATTTAGCATATCCTTTTTAGTGACGTTTAGATGTCCTTATTATATATTTATTGTGATATGTACTGCATCACTACTATTAAATATAAGCGTCTATTTAGTGTAAACATCACTAATATGGTCACACTTGTAACATGTCACAAAAAACGTTATTATTTAATATTGTTATGTAACTTATCCTTGACGTTTATTAGATGTTATAAGATCTGCCTATTTTCTAGTAATGTAGCCAAAATCCTACATTGGATTTTTTTAAAAAAAGTCCTAGACCGGATTTGAGCGCCATCTAAATCTTGTACATTTGCAATTTACAATGTGATATAAGGTTATGTAAAAAAATAAAAAATGCATAATAGGTACCAATTTTGGATGCATCCAGAATACTATGGGGCCCACGTGATTTATTTATGCTCATAATATTCAATGCATTTGGTTGGGACGCTCCCACGCTCCTGGAATTGACTTTTGAGAATAAAATCAGGAATAGGTACACGCTCCGGCCACCCTCCTTTCTGTCCACTGTCACCTTCCCCTTCTCCATCCGACGTGGCAACCATTTTCCTCCCATAAGTCAAATCATCTAAATTACATTGTTCACGTCTTTTGGTTAATAAATAAAAAAACGCCTACGTCCACCAAAATATTTTTTATTAAAATTGTAAATTTTAGATTGGGTCTTTGAAGAAGTTAAGGACATTTAATAATATCTAAAATAGTAATTCCATTCATTTACATAATTATATTTCTGGTATATAATTTTTAATAAGCATATGTTATTAAGAATATGAACCTTTGTTTTTAGTACAAGCTCCTTTTTAAAACTAAGTCTAATAGGAGTCTTATTCTAAGTCTTTGCTTGCTTATACACAAGTTATGCTACTTAGTGCATGTCTTAAACTCAAGTATTCAAGAAATGAATAAAATTTTCAATATTTGTTGTGAGGGAAAAACAATATGTGAGATATGAAAATAGTTTAAATTCAATAATGATTACAAAGTTAGTATAAATTAAATTAATTGGTACTCTATTGGATGATGAAAAAATAATGAATCCCACATCCAAGTGTGGTGATATTTAACTCCATTAAAATGAAAAATATTGGAAAAAACTGTGTTCTTTTTGGAGGTTTTAATAGTAATTTAAGTTCAAAAGTTCAATTAAAATTTATTTGTAAGTAACAATTTAATTTATACGGACCAAATCAAATTTGTGTAGCTCGACTTGTCTATCTTGATTTTAACAATTGGATAAAATTAAATAGAAACGTTTACGATAGATATATATCATATAAAGTACAATTTAAAACACAAAGCACGTTATGATAACTTTAAATTGAAATGTGAAGCTTAAATGAATGATTAACTAATTTTATACTCAACAATTATTTTTTTAAAATATTGGACTTAAATATAAAAAATTTTGTAGACATTATATTATAAAAGTATAACGACCTAACTCAAAGTATAATTAATGAGCTTAAATCATCTATTCAAAAATAGTTAACTACAATTAAAAACTTATAGTCCATTCAAATTAATAAATAAGATATTACATTATTAAATATTAAATATAAAATTAAATTAATAGATCTCACAATTCACCCACGTTAGAAAATTTTATAATCAAAATTCTTACACTTGGCATGTTAATAGCCCCAACCTACGCCTTTTTTAGATTGTGACAAACAACTTAGTTAACATTCCTAGTTCAGCTCACTATTTAACACGGAATCAGGTTACTTTGATACCCCGAATATATAATTAACAAACTTAAATTATCTCTTTAAAGTTATTTAATTGAAATCGAAGATTTATAGTCTATTCCTACTAATAAATAATATTTTACTCCATTAAATATTAAATGTGGAACTGAGCGAATAGATCTTACAAAAGGAGTACAAGTATATAAGTTCAAAACTCGAACATAAACAAGCTTTAGCTTAAATTTGAGGGCAAAAAAGGAAAAATTTGATCTTGTTGGGCAAATCTCTATTATAAATCTTTTATAAATAGACAAATTAGATCATTCAAATAAATCAACCTTTCAATCAAATCATAATCTCAAAAAACTTGTTTAGATACAAAACAAGTCAGCTAGATTAATCATTTAGACGATCGAATATTTACATCATAAAAATAATCCATCATTTTAATTTACTTGTGTAACAAATGAGAAATGACAATATCTATAAATAAATACACAATGAGAATACCATTCAGATCTCATCATAAATAACCATTGTTTTCTTTTTCTCAAAAAATAAGGATTTTTATATTTTTATACATAATTATTTCCACTCCTCTTTAACATAAAAAAAGACGAAAAAGAAGGAAAATAATACTTATACTTTAAAACTTCACTTTAAAAGCTCGCGTTATCTCGACGTGAACATTAAAATTAAATAATAAAATTCCCAAAATTTGAAAACCCATCAACATGATTATAAAAGTGGGTTATATAGCACATCATGAAAAGAAAGAATTCAACTGAAACCTACTCCGCCACGTGGCACCCAGCAGGCCGGGAGTTCAAGCAACCAACCATTAGAAAACGAAAAAAAAAAGACCTGACCCAGCCCAACCCGACCCGGCCGGCCCCTCCTCTGAAAAACGAAAATCCGCGTTCCTCTCCCCCATCATCTCCACCTTCGTCAATCCCACCGCCTTCCCCGGCGCCGGCCCTCCGATCGGCGGCGAAACATCCGGCGAAGCCCTTCGGCGCCGTCGACCATCATCCGCCTCATCGTTCGGGACCTCCGATGCCTGAATGCGGTGCACGGCGGCCGCTGACGAGCTGTGGAAGAAGGTCGACGCCGAGGTAGAGGAGGAAGAGCGACGATGAAATGGGTGTCGCTGCTCAAGGACATCAAGGAGAAGGTCGGACTCTCCCAGTCCGCATCCTCCTCCCCCTCCGCTGCTGCCGCCACCTCTGCCGCCGCCGGCGACTTCGCCGGCTCTGACCGGACTCCATGGCCTCGAGTCCTCCTCTTCCAGGTCCTTCCTCGATCACTTGTTCTCCATTTGTTTTAAGGGTGAATGGTAGGTTGGTGGACTGGGGATTTGATGGTTTTGGTTGTTCTTAGCTCTGTTGATGAGCGTTGGGCGAGTAATGCAGCTGGGTTTTTGCGGAATGGTTGGTGGAAAATTTTAATACTTTGCGTTTTTTTGATCTTTGGGTGAACGATGCAATCTTTGTTGCGGTTTTCGGCCGAGCATTTCTTCTGATCGGACGAGGTGCAGGTTCTCTTTTGGGTGTTTTTGATCGGACGATAGCTTCTTTATTAGACAATGGTGGAAATGGTTGATGGAGAAATTGGGACTTGGAGATTTTTTTTTTCTGAGGAATCTGATTGGGAGTGTCTATTGTGATCGGTGAGGCACTCGATTTTTTTCTTTGATTGGATCTGAGGAGTTGTGGCTTTGTGCTACATGTGTTTTGATGTGTGTTGGTTTGACTTTTTGAATCAATTGTGCTATGCATGTTAGTAGTTAATAAGCATCTGATCCAATAGTCCTGGTGCAATTTATGTGTTTTGAGTCTTGTAAGCATGTGAAATACCACAAGAAGAGGAAAATTCATAACTTATTTCAATCCTAAAATTAGTATGAAAAGATGTTCTTTTTCATGGTTCTTGGATGAGTTCAAATAGTTCTACTTCATTAATAGGGAAAAACTAACTCTTTTCAGAAATAAAATCTTATATCGTAGTGACTGTGAATGGCTAGTTTTTCATTATTTGATAATTTACTCGACTTTTTGTGTCAACCATTTGGCATTTCTCTCATGTATGAAGGTGTCAAAAGTTCTTGACTGCTTTTTTCTTTTTTCCATTGCCAAAAAGGTCTTCATCATTGATTTTCTTGCATAATCAGGGATAGATACGAACTGGAGTTGGAATTCAAGAAATGTTGGGAGGATTTCCGGTCATCTAGTTCCGAAAAAGTATGTATACTAAGATGCTAATTCTATGTATATATATATATATATATATATATTATATGTGTCTCACACACTCACACAACCGCTTCTTCTGAGTAGAAACAGATTGTTGTTGGATAAACTTTTGGCTGGAAAGCCAAAGCAGTGTCTTTGATGTGAATTTTTAATTGTACATTTGAACTTCTCTTTTGCAGGAAAAAGAAGAGGCGTTGAACCTTGCTGTAGATATATTTTGTACATTAGTGAAGCAACAAGCTAACATAGTTCATGTAGTTAATGAGTGAGCTACTTCTCTTCCTTCTGAACCCTGACTGATGCCTTTTCTTACAAGTTTCTTTGTTTGCATTGCTCTGCATGGGCTGATTGAATTCTGAAATATAAACCTGTTTTTCGTGTTTCTTTTTTGTTAAACTTGTTCTTGATAAATCTACTGCTTAAGGAACTGTATATATGATGTCAAACCTCACACATGCAGGGGACTTGTTTTATGTATTTTTGCTATTTGACCTGTATAGCAAACCGTACATGTCCTTCTGACAGTGGATGGCTAGCTATGAATTTGAATATGATTGGTCCTCTATCAAAACCATTACTTTTCAGGAAGCTAGGTGAAGGCATCTTACTTGCTACCATGGGCATCTAAGGGAATTGGCTCCCATCGTTATTGTCTTCATGAGTCCTTTTCCTAGAAAAGTGTCATGAACTTTCAACTGCTTAAGATGCTATTCGACATTATTTTTCACTGCTGTTGACCTAAAAATTTTCTGAAAATTTCTTTTCTTGGCCTTGAGTATAGAGTCCGCTTTTTATGCTTACTAAGTCAACTGATGTTACAATTTGTGATTTTCTGTCAGGTTAGTTGAAACACACATATTCTCTTTTGTTGTGGGCCGGGCCTTTGTGACTGATGTTGAGAAGTTAAAACACGCTACAAGAAACCAGATCATTAAGTGGTGCTCAAGTCTTAGAGTTTTTTTCTGAAACTACAAAGGTTATATTTGAGGCACTCTTTTTTTTTATTACAACAAACTTTTAGCAAACATGTTCTATAATATTGAGTTCTGTACTTTTCAGGAAGGTTTGAAACCTGGTTCAAACTTATTATATGCGGTGGAAGTCCTTGTGTCAGAGGTAGACAAGATCAAGTATCCATCTCAAATAGTTTGACCTCCATTTTGAGAAGAAGAAGAAGAAGAAGAGTCCTATCATCTTCAGAACCTAATCTTTTGATAAAGTTCAGAACCTAATCTTGTAACATGCTATTTCCTCAGGCAATAGATAAACAGCCCCTTCTACATTCTGGCATCTTATGTTCTCTCATTCAGATTCTTAATGCCCTCCTTGTTCCTGATGAGGGGCATAATGATCAGGCCTTTGGAAATATGGAGCTCCTACCTTCATCTGAAGATAGTTCTCACCAAGTACGACGGCTGGAGGTAGTTCTTTTTCCTTTTGTTGCTTTTTGTACGTTTTGAGATGTTAATGCAAAATGTTTGTTTTTACATATACAAGATCTTGATGTTTATTCTCGGTTATTTTAGGATTATAATTTGTTAAATCATCCTGTGGGCTTGTTTACATTCACTTATTTCACTGTTGGCAAAAACATTTGGAACTGATTTGTAATTAATTATCCAGGTTGAGGGCAGTGTAGTGCATATTATGAAGGCATTTGCTAGCCATCCTTCAGCAGCTCAAAGTTTGAATGAGGATGATTCTCTGCAGCTTTTGTTTCATATGGTTGCAAATGGATCTTTAAATGTTTTTTCTCGGTTTAAGGAAGGTCTTATTCCACTGCATACCATTCAACTTCACCGGCATGCAATGCAGGTAGGTGCCACTAGCTCACTACTTGATTGATGTCTCCAAAGTTTCTGTAGGCTTGTTGAAACTGGAGTAAGTTCATAGCGTTTTTATGAATCCTTTCTTGTGAGTGATTGACCTAATACTAGATTCATGCTTCCTTTTCTGGCAAATGATAGGCGTTTTGTGCTTTGTGTAGTTCTCAAATGAACCATCATATAGGCATTATTGCTTTGGGCAAAACTTCATTTTAAAGAAGTGAATCTTCTTTTGTAGTTTATCATTCCTGTGTTTGATGTGAACTGCTAAGTGGTTGCTCTAAGGCTCGGGTTGGAATGTTGTTGCTTCTTATCAAACTTTGTTTGAAATTGATCATTGCCTGTTTGCTGAAACTTTGCTCATCACATCAGATCCTCGGTCTACTTCTTGTGAATGACAGTGGGAGCACTGCAAAATATATCCATAAGCATCATTTGGTACTCATTGAATTGTATCCTTATCTCAGTTTACCATTATAACATATGTTTGTAGATGTTGCTCACCTTTCTCTCTTTCCAGATAAAGGTCCTTTTGATGGCAGTGAAAGATTTTAATCCAGAGAGTGGCGACCCTGCTTACACAATGGGCATAGTTGATTTGCTTCTGGAATGTGTTGAGTTATCTTATAGACCTGGTAATAATCAGTAACAGCAATATATGGATTGTCCATATGCTGTCGATGTAACTTATAAATGAAGGGCGAAGCATTGCCACACATATTCAAAAGCATATAACACTGAATTGAGACTTGGGTGGATAGGCTGTGTATTGCATTTTGGCTACTAATGAATCGGGATATCCTTTGTGCAAGGCTGGCTTTGCACATTTATTTGTTTCATTACATTGTTTCTGAGTTATGAATATCGGCCTCTTATAACTGGAATGTGAAAGCATAAATTTATCCCTTGCTGAAAGTTTATTTTGCTAGCAGTTCTTTAATGGTAAACCATAAATCTATAGTAGTAGTTCAATCACGGATCCAGGTTATCCCCTTTGAAAATTTAATCTCTATATATTGTTCTGCGTGTGCCTGTGCTTTTCAAGTCTATCTCAATATTGTATTGCTTTTCATCATAATTTTGTCTTTGCTGTTGAGCTACATATGCATACCATTCTCATAGTGCATTAATTGTTGAATTTTCTGTTGAGTGATTACACTTTACATCTTTTGCTTTTTAATTTTTTAGAGTCTGGAGGTGTCAAGCTGAGAGAGGACATCCATAATGCTCATGGCTATCAATTTCTTGTCCAGTTTGCTCTGGTACTGTCGTCTACGCATAGTAAACAGTCTTTTCAGCATGCCGAGCTCTTAGTTGGTGATGGTTTTGACTCATCTGACAGTTCCACAGCAGAAAATAGCATTAGGAGAGAAAATACCTCACCTGCTCGTCTTTCTCCTTCACTTTCCAGGCTGCTTGATGTTCTCGTGAATTTGGCACAAATAGGTCACTGTAGAGTCTATTGGTTTTAGTGGCGGTAAAGGTTCCAGACCTCTTGGGAGCAAAATGGCTGGTCATGGAAAACAGTGCACCATGTCCTTAGATAACGTAATTGACGAAGTTTTGGAAAAGGGAAATGCAAAGGTTAAAGATCTTGAAGCCATACAGATGTTGCAGGATATTTTTCTTAAGGCAGATAACGCTGACTTACAAGCCGAAGTGTTGAACAGGATGTTTAAGATTTTCTCAAGTCATCTTGAAAATTACACGTTATGCCAACAACTGAGAACTATTCCACTTTTTATTTTAAATATGGCTGGATTTCCTGTACCACTTCAAGTGATTATCCTCAAAATCCTTGAATATGCTGTGACTGTAGCAAATTGTGTGCCTGAGCAGGAGTTATTGTCACTGTGCTGCCTCTTGCAACAACCAATTGATACTGCTTTGAAGCAGACTATTCTTTCATTTTTTGTAAAGCTATTATCTTTTGATCAGCAATACAAGAAAGTTTTGAGGGAAGTTGGTATATTGGAGGTCCTGCTTGATGACTTGAAGCAGCATAAATTTCTGATTGGTCCCGAACAAATGAAGATAACTCCCAAATTTTCAGAGAAAAATCCAAGCTCTGACAGTTTTAAGAAACATATGGAGGAGAAAGATGCCATTATATCTTCACCGAAGTTGATGGGTAGTCCTGGATCAGAAAAATATCCTATTTTTGAAGATGTAGGAACAATTGCTGTTGCATGGGATTGTCTTATCTCTTTAGTTAAAAAGGCAGAATCAAATCAATCTGCACTTAGATCCACCAACACTGTGACTATAGTTCTCCCATTTTTAGTCTCTGATGCTCATCGCCTGGGAGTACTGCGATTATTATCATGTTTAATTATGGAGGATCTGTCCCAGGTGTGGAACATTCTCATTTTTCTCATCATTGATTTTCTTGAAATTGTACTCTGGGTTGGGGTTATTGAATCTAAAAATGAGCATCTTGGACAGGTAGCCATCATTAAAGATTTTTATATATTTCATGTCCAACATTCATTTTTGGGTTGAGTTTGACATATTCTCTCTCTCTCTCTCTCTCTCTCTCCCTGTCTCTCTTCTTCTCTCTCTCTCTCTCTCTACACACACACACACACACACATTGAAAGGACTCATGCTATGAATAATTATGTTTCTCAACTTAGATAATTCTTCTAACCAATAAATGTGGGGTCTTTGGTATTTTTGCATGATAGGCTCATCCTGAAGAATTGGGTTCTCTGGTTGAAGTTCTTAAAAGTGGTATGGTGACAAGTGTTAGTGGATCTCAATACAAGCTTCAAAGTAATGCAAAGTGTGATATTTTGGTCGCTTTGGGGCGTATCTTAGGTGCTAATCATCAGGCCCAAATGGTCTTCGGGGAATCTACTGGATTTTCTCTCCTTGTGACAATACTTCATAGTTTTGAGAATAATGGACCACTGGAAGAATATCAATCATCTCTAGTTTCCAATTTGAAGGTCTTTAGTTTTGTGCTGCGTGTTGTGACGGCTGGAGTTTATAATAATTCTATCAACCGAATAAGACTTCATTCTGTGTTATCTTCCCATATTTTTCATGATCTTCTTTGTGAATCTGGGTTGCTTTGTGTGGATTTTGAAGAGCATGTTATTCAATTGTTGTTGGAACTTGCTTTGGAGATTGTAGTTCCACCATCTTCTTATTCTCAATTAGAGAATTCCACATCTGATACACTAGAAGCTGGACATGCAATTCTTTGTGTGAGCAATCTTTCTGAAAGTGTCAAGCCTGACAAAGAGCGCATCTACAATGCCGATGCTATTGGAGTCCTGATTCGCTCTGTATTATTTTTACCCCTAAAATGCAGCTTGAAGTTTTAAGTTTCATCGAGAAGCTTGCACGGGAAGTTCTTTCAATCAGGAGAATCTTACTTCTATAGGTGAGAGTTGACTGTATTGTTACTTTGATATATTCTAAGTTACATGCATTTATTGATATTACTGTTTCTCATAACTTAGGTTGTGTGGGATTACTGTTGGATATGATTCATCCATTTCTTGGGGGATCATCATCCTTACTTTCTCATGCGCTGAACATTGTGGAGATTTTAGGGGCTTACAGGTAGGTAGTTGTCTGATACAAGTACATAGCCGACGTGTGTGCTTCATGAGAGATTATTAAAGCAAACACCACTCTCTATTGCAGGTTATCTGCTTCGGAGCTTCGTCTTCTTGTCAGATACATTCTCCAAATGAGACTAGGGCATTCTGGACATCTTCTCATAGAGATGATGGAAAATCTAATTCAAATGCAAGATATGACATCTGATAATATCCCTTTAGCTCCATTTATGGAGCTGAACATGAACAAAGCTGGGCATGCATCTGTCCAAGTTCCTATGGGTGAAAGAACATGGCCTCCTGCTGCTGGTTACTCATTTATTTGCTGGTTTCAAATTCACAATTTTTTGAATGATCAAGGAACTAAGGAAATTGAGTCTAAAGTTAGAAGGAGAAGCACATCTAGAGGGCAAAATACTGTCAGGATCCTTGGTTCTTCGAATCTTCTCTGTTTCTGCAGTTGATGATGCGAACATGTACTATGCTGATCTTTATCTTCAGGATAATGGGACCCTCACTCTGGCAACTAGCAATTCTTCCTCAATTTCATTTACTGGACTTGAACTTATGGAAGGGAAGTGGCATCATCTTGCTGTTGTTCATAGCAAACCAAATGCTTTAGCTGGTCTTTTCCAAGCTAGTGTAGCTTATGTTTATCTTGATGGAAAGCTGAGACACACTGGAAAGCTTGGGTACTCGCCATCTCCGTTTGGAAAGCCACTACAAGTTACTATTGGAACCCCAATATCCTGTGGAAAAGTCTCTGATCTGCGTTGGAGACTTGGTTGCTGCTATCTTTTTGAGGAAGTGCTGACATCAGGGAGTATCTGTTTCATGTACATTCTTGGCCGTGGTTACAGAGGGCTTTTTCAGGATACAGATCTTCTTCAGTTTGTTCCTAATCAGGCTTGTGGAGGGGGTAGCATGGCTCTCTTGGACTCTTTAGAAGCTGAAATGCCATTGTCTTCTAGTGGACCAAAATCTGAAGGAACTGGAAAGCAGGGTTCTGGTATCAAAGCAGATCGAAGTGGGATTGTTTGGGATCTTGAGCGATTGAAGGCTCTCTCTTTGCAACTTTCAGGAAATAAGTTGATATTTGCATTTGATGGGACACCATCTGAGGCTTTCCGTGCATCGGGGACTATCTCAATGCATAATCTTGTTGATCCTTTGTCAGCTGCTGCTTCACCTATTGGTGGTGGGTATTTCATTTTGTGGCTACTGTTAGAGCTGGGTTATATAACTTAGTAGTTGTAGCACCAATATGTTCTAAACCTGTTTCTATGTTTGGTTATTTGGTTTGCAGGGATACCTCGATTTGGTCATTTTCATGGGGACATTTACATCTGCAGCCAATGTGTAATTGGTAATAGCATTCGAACTGCTGGTGGAACGGCTGTTGTCTTGGCTCTTGTAGAGGCATCTATGACCAAGGATATGCTGCATATGGCGCTAAGCTTACTTGCATGTACACTCCACCAAAGCCCCCAAAATTTGCATGACATGCAGGTTTGCAGAGGTTATCATTTGTTGGCTCTCTTTCTTCATCGCAGAATGTCCCTCTTCGACCACCGATGTCTTGAAATATTTTTCAAGATTGCAGCATGTGAAGCTTCTGTTGCTGAGCCACAAAAATTTCCAAGAATTCAAAGCGTGCCTTCACCAATGGGGATTTCTCATGATCCAGGTCATGAAGATATTAGCCTATCAAAGTTGTCAGATGAAGCCTTTTTCACTGAGTCTCAGCGGGAGTTTGATGACTTCTCAACGCAAAAGGATTCATTTAGTCATATTTCTGAGCTTGAGAATGTTGATTTGCAGGCAGCAGAAGCTTCAAACTGTATTGTTCTTTCAAACCCAGATATGGTAGAACATGTCCTGTTGGATTGGACCTTGTGGGTTACAAGCCCAGTGCAAATTCAAGTTCAGCTTCTTGGTTTTCTTGAACGGTTGGTATCCATGCATTGGTACAGGAATCATAACCTAACAGTATTGCGTAGAATAAATCTTGTTCAACATTTGCTGGTGACTTTGCAACGTGGTGATGTTGAAGTTCTTGTTATAGAAAAGTTGGTTGTATTGCTTGGTGTTATCTTGGAGGATGGATTTTTAGATTCGGAGCTGGAGCTTGTGGTGCGGTTTGTGATAATGACATTTGAACCTCCAGAATTGGTTTTCCGTCACCAGGTTGTGCGAGAAACAATGGGCAAACATGTTATAGTGCGAAATATGTTACTGGAAATGTTGATTGATTTACAAGTAACTATAACCTCTGATGAATTACTTGAACAGTGGCACAAGATTGTTTCATCGAAACTAATAACATATTTTCTTGATGAGGCTGTTCATCCAACCAGTATGAGATGGGTGATGACACTTCTTGGGGTTTGTCTCACGTCTTCTTCCATGTTTGTAGTGAGATTTCGAAATAATGGTGGATACCAGTGCTTGTTACATGCCCTTCCTAGTTTCTACGATTCCCCAGAATTATATTACACTCTTCTTTGCTTAATGTTTAGTAAGCCTGTTTATCCAAGATTGCCAGAAGTTCGGATGCTTGATTTTCATGCTCTTATGAAAAGTGATGGATCCTATGGCGAGTTAAAATTTATTGAACTCTTGGAACCAATAATTGCAATGGCTAAATCTACATTTGAAAGATTAACTTTGAGGTCTATCATGGCATACCAGGCTGGCAACCTTTCACAATTTGGTTGTAGCTTGGTTGGAGAGGTAGAAGGGATGGCAGATATGGCTGGGGAGCTTCAAGGAGAAGCCTTGGTACATAAAACTTATGCTTCACGCTTAATGGGGGAGAGGCAGCAGCTCCTGCTGCAACAACTTCAATGCTGCGTTTTATGGTAGATTTGGCAAAGATGTGTCCCCCTTTTGCTGCTGCATGCAGACGAGCAGAATTCCTTGAAAGCTGTGTTGACCTCTACTTCTCTTGTGTGAGGTATGGTTTTTGGACTCCTTTAGGAATATCTTATTACTTAAACTATATTTTTCTAGTATGCTGGTTGTATCGTGAGGAGTTGTGATTTTGATTCATTTCTCGTAAATGCCATGGCAATGGTAGGCTTGTAAGCCTGTGCTGTCTGTGAATACACTTCCTACATAGTTATATTTATATATCCATTCATTTATTTACTTCTTCATTTCTAGGGCGTCATGTACAGTGAAGAGAGCAAAAGAACTGTCAGAAGTGCTTCCTGATGACAAAAACTTAAATGATTCAGATGATGCACATAGTTCTCAACATACATTTTCTTCGCTGCCTCTAGAGCAGGAACAATTTAACAGAATTTCTATCAGCAATGGAAGCTTCCTTCATGCTCAAAAAAGCACAAATTGTGAGGGCACTGTTGAGCTTAAAAGTGTAATGCATGACCCTGCAGAAAATATTTCTGCATCTCCCTTAGAATCGAGCAAAATTTTGGTGGAAAAGGATCTTTTAACTATTTCAGGACCAGACTTTGATAATACCTCTACAATTACATCCAGCACCCAAGATGCCAGCAATTTTAGTGAAACCACATGGCTCTCTTCCACTCAGAGATTCTTTGAGTACTATGTCTTCACTGGTTCAAGATTCTCCTATTCATTCTGAAAAATCAAGTTCTAGATTGGTCTTGAATTCTTCATTACCAATGCTGGCATTAACGTCTTGGATTGGTAGTAATATTGGGGTCACCAGTGAAACAAAAGTTCTAGCTGATACTCCTTCATTAAGCTCTACAATTTCCAGTGGTCGGTGAATCTGATACTGTTCATAATCCAAAGTCTGCCTCTCAAGGTTCATTCCCTTCCGCCAACTTTTTTGCTTTGACGCCAGAGGTTTTGCTAGAGATAGATGAATTGGGTTTTGGAGGTGGTCACTGTTCATCAGCTGCAACAGCCGTTCTTGATTTTGTTGCTGAAGTTCTTGCTGATGTTGCCACAGAGCAAATTAAAGCTGCTGCTGTTATAGAAATGGTCTTGGATTCTGTTCCCTTATATGTGGATGCTGAGACTGTATTAGTTTTTCAGGGTCTTTGCCTTAATAGGATGATGAACTTCATAGAGAGGAGGCTGTTGAGGGATGATGAGGAAGAACAGAAAAAGCTTGATAAGAATCGGTGGTCTGTTAATCTGGACGCAATTTGCTGGATGATTGTTGACCGGGTGTACATGGGTGCTGTCCCTCAGCCAGGTAAAGTTCTTAGAACTTTGGAGTTCTTTTATCCATTTTGCAATTGTCCAACAAAGATGGCCGAATTGAGGAGGCTACAGCGACAGGAAAAGGTCTATTGTCCATAACAAGAGGGAATAGGCAGCTTGAGGCTTACATACATTGTCTTCTGAAAAACACGAACCGCATGATAATGTATTGTTTTCTACCAGCATTTTTGGGCGCAATAGGCGAAGATGATTTTCTTTCTTGTTTGGGCTGGCAAATGGAATCCAGGAAAAACCAATCTATGACTGCTGTCACGGATGGTTCAGGAATTGATGTTTGTACTGTCTTACAATTATTAATTGCACACAAGAGGCTCATACTCTGTCCATCTAATCTGGATACAGATCTCAGCTGCTGTTTGTGTGTAAATTTAATCTCTCTTCTTCGTGACAAAAGGCAGAGTGCTCAAAATATGGCTGTGGAGATTTTTAAGTATCTGTTGTTACACCGACGGGCATCATTGGAGGAGCTGCTTGTGACAAAACCTAATCAAGGGCAGCAGTTAGATGTTTTGCATGGAGGCTTTGACAAACTGCTTACAGATAGTTCTGCAGCATTTTTTGACTGGCTTGAGACATCTGAACAAACCATTAACAAAGTATTGGAGCAGTGTGGTGCCATCATGTGGGTACAATACATTGCCAGCTCTCTGAAATTCCCTGCAGTAAGGATTATGAGCAAGGAAAGTCAGCGAAAGAGGGAAATGGGCAAGAAAGTTCGGGATATTGCTAAACAGAGTTTAAAGCATTGCGAACAGATTAATGAAAGAAGATATGCCCTTGAGTTGTTTCGAGACGCCATGGCCACTGAGCTGAGAACTCTTCGGCAAGATAAATATGGATGGGTCCTTCATGCCGAGAGTGAGTGGCAATCCCATCTTCAGCAACTTGCACATGAAAGAGGATTATTCCCAATACGCTCTTGTATTGAGCCGGAATGGCAGCTATGTCCAATTGAAGGGCCGTACAGAATGCGAAAAAACTCGAACGTTGCTTACTTAAAATTGACTCTATTCAAAACCTTCTTGAAGATCAGATTGATATAGGTGCAGCAGATATGACAAGCAAGACAGAGCAGGGTGGCTTAGAAGATTATAGGTTGCCTTCTAATTCCTTTCTGCATCTTTTGACTGATGCTTCAGGAGAGACCCAATGTGATGATGCTGAGTATGAGTCTTCTTTCAAAGAAGCAGAAGAGTTTAAGGATGATGATTTAGCTTCTGGTCGAATGGGATGGAATGATGACCACTCTAGTAGTGTTAATGAAGCGAGCCTTCACTCTGCTGTAGAATTTGGGGGATCTAGAGTCAATTCTGTACAAATGACTGATGGCGTTAATGCAAAGTCGGATATCGGTTCACAATGGCAATCCTCATCTTTAAAAACAGAAGAGATGAGGACTGTGGAAGATAAGTCAGATAAAGAGCTTCTTGATAATGGAGAATATTTGATTAGACCATATTTGGAGCCACATGAAAAGATAAGGTACAAATATAATTGTGAACGTGTTGTTGCCCTTGACAAGCATGATGGAATATTTTTAATTGGAGAGCTGAGTCTATATGTTATAGAAAATTTTTACATTGATGACTCCGGATGCATCTGCGAAAAGGAATGTGAAAACGAGCTGTCTGTCATAGACTTAGCTCTGGGTGTGAAAAAGATGTATCGGGAAGCCCTCAATTTCAGTCTAAATCATCTCCTGGTGCATGGGGTGGCATAGCGAAGTCTTTGGTTGGGGGAAGAGCTTGGGCCTATCATGGTGGAGCATGGGGGAAAGAGAAGGTGAGCAGCAGTAGTAACCTGCATCATTTGTGGCGTATGTGGAAACTTGA
>JAURVB010012314.1:0-21385 GCA_033002965.1 Piper betle
CTACTTTACCATGTTTGCGTTGATGCTACTTCTTTGCTCTTCTCCGACGAGGCTAGCTCCCTCTCAGATAGAACTCTCTTTGTTTTTTTTCTTCTGTTTTTTCTTCTTCTGTAGTCCATGATTTTTTCCTCCATATTTTAGGTAGGGAGGTATTGTTTTGAGATCTATTCAAGTTGGTTTGAATAATATTCCAAAAGATATCTCATGTCAAAATTAGTGCATAATCTAATTTAGCATGAATGATATCTACTTTTAAGGTTTTCGATTATAACGGAGGATGATCGAGCAATAACCTGGCTTGACTATCATTGATTTAGCTAGTTGGGCGGATATGAATTACTTTTTTCCTCTTAACGTTTAGAGTTGAGCATTTCTTTCATACATACTAAGCAAGTTGTTGTGTTATGCATGACTTATTTTGGAGATAAATTCTAATTTTATAATAAATTGTGAAATAAACTATGATTTTTAAAGATAGATTATCATTAAATAAGAAGATAGATTATAATATTTTGACTTATTTTCTTTTAATTTTACTATATTTTTATTGATCGAATCTCGTTCTTTAGATCACTCAATAATTTGAATTTCCTTTACAAGAGTAGACAAAAATAATATTTATAAAGATTATATTTATACTGTCCAACTTTTCTTTCTTTTTATTTTTTGTAAATTCACATTATATTTCTCAGGTTTAATGTATTGCTTAATTTATGTAGGTGGAATATCAGTGCACTGTTCTCACAGATAATTACTGTGAAGATGCGTATGATCTACTTCAGACTCCATACATGAAAAAACTTCTGGTACAAAAATAATCATCCATTTTCCTACTATATTGATCTCCATCTCTAATTTTTTTCATCAGACAAACATATCACACAGTAGTAAATTCATGTGTTTTCAGCTGGCAGGAATTCTATCAGATACTGACAACTTGAACTTTGCTGCCAAATTCTGCACCAATAGAGACGCCGAAGCAGTTCAACTGCTCTTAGTTGGATTCTCTCCAAGTCTAAGACACGAACTACACGACCAATGTAATTAGTTAATCTACTCTCTTCTACTGTCAACTCACTCCACATAAATTTCAAGAAAACAAGTTCAAAAACTTTGGGATTTGAATTCGACTCGATACTGCCATGGAGTTATTGATACATTTTTTAATTAGTAGATAAAATTAGGTAAAATTAGTATATATTGTTCTTTTTAACACTTGAAATTGATAAATATATTATTTATATTGCTTTAAATATTGAATTAGCTAAATTAAAAGAAAGACAATGTGTTTTAATAATTTTTATTAATTTATTTAGTAAATCAATTATAAAATCAGTTAATATAGATTCACTTGTAGAATTTGATTTGAGAATCTAAAGAGTGGAGTATAGTTTAAAATTTTAGGATTCAGGCTCGATTCCGCAAGATATGTAGTGGTTTCGATTCAAAGTTTATTCCAAACCGACTTAGAATCGTTTATGTTTTGTCTTCGTAATAACCAACAAAATGATATATGAAACTACTCTCTCTCTCTCTCTCTATATATATTCTATATATATATATATAATTTATATTACTTTAAAAATTGATTTAGCTAAATTAAAGAAAATAACATCTTTTAATAATTATTATACTTTACTTGAAGAGTCAATTACAAAATTTGTCAATAAGGAATTATTTGTGAAGTTTAACTCGGTACGTAATTGAGTAGAAGCTAAATCAATTCAATCTTTGGAAACTAGGCTCGAAAAGCTTTAGGAGTTAAATAGAAATTTTAAAATTATCGATAAAACATGTAAATTGATGATGATGCTTCTCATATATGGTGCAGTGATGCAAGACCAACGACACAAAGCTTTCCTTGAGGCTATGCAATACAACTATGGATTACCTTCTAATACGAGTAAGCCACAATCTAGTAGAGCTTGATCTCTTATCTATGTTGTTCCTAATATAGTTAGGTGCAATATCAGTGATGGGTATTATCTTGCCAATCATGCGGACAATACGGATGAAACTGACGATGGTGACGAGTTTAGGCCAGTGTTTTCTAGGCCACGACAGTCCAATTGTGCACACCAACAGATTACAAACAATGCAGGCCTGGAAGAAGAGTAAGTGATACTGTAGTGGAGTAAACTGAGTCCAGTTTATACAGTGGTCTAGTTTATTTTGGGTAATCAGTAGCACTAGCGTAGGAAAATAAATTTTATCAGGAATTCTTTTTACTAACATACGTACCCCAATAGATATTGAATTTAGGATTATTTTTTAAGGATTGCACATTATACACAACTTTACAATTTTTGTCTACATAATTTCTTTTACCATGACCGGTGAGTCTAACGATTTAGCTTACATTCAATCAAGCCCACCATTTAATACGGCCCTGGTCGGCTCTGATATTTTGACAACCCGGTCTAAGTGTAAACTGATATTTCTAAGTCACTTCTGTAAAATAGTTAATACATATTAAAAATTTATAAGTACACCGTCACTAATATACTAGATCTTACCCCCAATTTATTAAATTATTTAATATTATTAATTTTTATTGGGTGAATATGGCATATGGCATTGTTAACCAAAGTTAGCTAATAATGTTGATTATAAAGAGGAAACCGTATATTTAATTTTATTCCTCTCTAGGGCTATGAACAAAGAGACTAAAGTATCAGCCTCATCATGTTTAGCTTGATCAAATTAGTATGCTCAAGATTGGTTTAACATAAAGTTATAGTTTACCAAGCTGAGCTTAAGTGTAAAACTCATTTGAATTCAAGCTTAGATTATATTTGACTTTGTAATTTCGAGTTGAGTTGAATTGAACTGAGCATGCCCCTTTCATAATTCAACCAAATTTAAACACAATTTTTATAATAAGAATTTTCAATCCAAGAGCATACAATTGGTATTATTTTAAGCCATATAAGATTCCAAACATATGTTTATTGATTAATGGTTTAATGAACATATAATAATTATACATTAAGTAGATGATTTTTGAGGAGCTAAACATTTTATCAAGCTTAGCTGCATTGAGCTTTGTTCATAGTTTATTAGGTTAATAATTTTGAGCAAAACATTATTTTCTTCATGATTATTGATTTGAATTGATTTTATTTCAATATAAGTTCATATTCCCACAACAAGATGTGCCACATTAATGAGTTCATATTTACTAGGCGTCTCAAGATGAAGAATACCACAATGCACAACTAATACATGTCGAAGATGCAAAACCTAGCACAATGATAAGGGGCCAACCAGTTTAACAAGATATTCTATCACAACAACAATATATAATTTTCACAGCACAATAAAATCATAGACTGCAACATAATATTCATGGGTGCGTCATGACCCATCTACTAATCACATTCATCATTACTGCATCAATCTCAGAATATTTCAGACATTTTCAACATTCTGCAAAACACATCACAAACCAATGCATTATGACAAAATTTGTAAAACCTCACCTCCGGTTAGGTTTTACCCCTCATAGTTTTACCCAAATCGGGTAGTCTTGAGTCGGTCGAATAAGCTTGAGCCAGACCTATTTTCAAACTATGCGTATGGGGCCTAAATGGCAATATGAGTATGTTATGATGGTTGAGTATTCTCGACATGCAAATAATAACTTCAATTATGCTACAATAAAATATGACTTGTTAGTATATACACGAGGTATGCAGATTCTTTTTATAATTTAGTTATGTTTTAGGCCTAGATCTAGGTTGTTGTAGCGTTTAGTATTTAGTTAGGATTTTCATGATATCTCATTTACATGCATTCCACGAATTTTGGATTGCCCTTGTATGCCCAGCTTGATTTGAGTTGTAGAATTTCACCTGATTGAGTTCAAGGTTTCAAGGCCCATTTAGTCTTCTTGTCTTGATTCCCGCTTATAGACTAACTTTTATGACTCGAGTCCATTTTGATTTTAGACGGTCTAGATCTGAGCCTTTCGGTCTATGTATATATATATATTATATACTCATAGGTGGGCCCCACTAGGTCCACGAGTTGTCGAACATGTCAATCGTGCTGCGTGGCAAGATCAGAGTCATCCACGTCAGCCCTAGCTTCACTTAGTTTTTTTTCAGAGTTTCCCAATATTTTAGATGATTTCCACCCTTAGCGCCACCGCTACTTCAGCTCGCTACCGGCAAATCTCCAAACTACCCCCAACCACCAGACTGGCACCAGCATGACCACATTGCGGTCAGCTATCGTCCCATACTAGTCACCACCACGGGCTCTATCGGCAATGACTTTTGTCGGTTAGTAGTCCATTGCCGCCACCGTTGTTCGAGCCATTTTCCGGCACCGACGAACCACCTTTGGCCGATCCGACCACCCAAACAACTTTACATTGCCGACATCTTCATTTTGAGACCACCCAAAACCACCGTTGTGGCCGCAATCGCTACCAATGATGTCACCATAGCCAGCGGCGATTCCCCAGCTTTCCTGTTGTTTTTCGGCAATCTAGCGATCGGACTTTGACTTGTAAAGCCCGTGACTCGAGTCAGGGTTTTATGTTACCGTACCAGTCGGTTCGACCGTTGGTTCAAGTCGAGTTAGTTTCATGAACCGCGTGCTGAGTTGAGGCCAACTATGAGTTATGAGCGATGAGAGTCAGGTGTACCTGAATATATGATGATAACATCAAGAAGATGGTGAGAAATGAGTTATCAGAATATATAAAAGTATGCCGTTTTTTTTATATGTTTGATCGTAAAAGTAGTTTTAGGCCGAATAACGTATTAGGACGCGTTGGATTATATTCGGGTGGTTATTAGTTATAGAGCATGCCATTTGGATGTTGTTGTGTTTGTTTTATTTTATGGGATTTTTTCATATTTTTCTATATTTTTTAGAATTTATTACGAACTAGTTATTATTTTGACACAAGTAGGAATTGAGTCAATACTTATTTACGAGTTTGCTGCTAGGAGTGTTTTTCTCCTTTCCCCGACACTTTCCCCTGCCAAAACCCTCGCCGCCCACTGTGGTCACCGCCGGCGCCGTTGCCGATGCCACACTGTCGCCGATCAACGTCGCCCCGCCCCGTTGTGCCGTCATCATGCCGCCACGACCCACCCCGGCCACCGTCTTGCCACCACGACGCCGGAATCGCCCCACAAGCTGCGACGCCCCTCCTTGTCGATTCACTACCATCTAGACTGCGCCGCCGCCACTGTGACCCTGACGACCACCACCTTGACCTCCCCAACGTTTCCCCCTTACCTAGCACCACCGTCGAAGCTGGCCGTGGGCCTGATCGGAGCTACCGACCGCCCCGACCACCCCGACCGAACTCGACGCCGCAGCCGGTAGTCATCGCCGCTGTGACTGCCCTTGCCGTCACCACCATTGGTACGAGCTCGCCGAGCCGGTGCTAACCCTTACTCCCGATTGCCTTGCCGGAATAGTCGCCGGAAAACCTCCGGAACAGTCACCGAAAAACCGCCAGAAGTCGCCGGAAAACTAGATTCACCTATATTCGTCGGAAATCACCTCATGTTCCGCCGAATCTCTCCGATTGAACCCTATTGAACTTCGGATGCCATAGGGTGCCGAATTTGAGCCACAAATCCTAAGAGGTATAATTTATTTTAACTTAATTATTTTAAAGTATTCATTATTAGAATTGCATGCTAGGATTGGTGTATTGCATGTTATGATTATATGTATAAATGTAGAATTGATTAAGGATAAAATGTGAAATTTGTTTGATTGAGTGGTGTTAAAAATGAAGGCTAAGAAACTAATTAGGGTAACTCGGTAATGATCATGATCTAATGCAAACTAGCCTAAGTAGACTTGCTAGAATTGATATAGGTTGATGTGTGTTGATTGATGCGTGATGGATGTATGTGTGATATAGGATGTATGATTGCATCAAGAGTGGGCATTAGTATTTAGTTTCGATATGTAGGTACGGAGTAGGAGCTTGCCGTCTAGATATGAGGACACGCTTGGAGCTTCTACCAGATCCGTTTAGGACTCGTTCTCTATTTTTACGCTACTCTATTGTGTATTTGATTTATTATGTGTAGGACGAGTTAAGTGCCTTCGGGCCTATTGTAAAAATCCCAACCTAGACCTTATATATGTATAGTTTTCGCGTTTTCAGTGAGAGATTGAATGAGGGAAATCCGACAACCGTGCTACGTGAGCGGGCACGTGTGAGTCTATAGTGGGCTTTGGAATGGTGTGCGGGCCATTTCATTCCTGAAAGATCCTGACAACTCCATCTTTGAGTTCCTCAAACCCAGAGAAGTGTGGAGGTTCACAGGTACTGCAATGCAGCGCATATCTAGACTTCTGGTTTCAAAGGGTACTAAAGGCGACTGCCTGAGAGTGCTCGGCCTTCGTGCTCAAGGCCAGGAGTAATATGGAAGGCGTAGAGGGTGAAAAGGAATGAGATTTGATGTGAGAAGCGATAAAGAAATGGCTAAGGTATGAGAATGAGAAAGAAAGGGGGACCCTGTTGACCCAAGGACGACGGCTCCCATATGTGCCCTGATGAGAGTTCTTCTAGAAGTATATGGTTTTCATTCAACAGGAGAGTTTGCTCTCCTGTGCCAGATTGATATTAGTTATTTTCTGGCCCGGCAATACTCGTTACTTACGGTTTTTCTATAATATGTAGATGAGGAATGCGAGTGATGAAAGCTATCGGGACTGCGGAGGAGTAGCACGGAACCGTGCACACATGCACCTGCCGCGTGTAATGTATAATGATGGTGTGTTAATGCTGTGTGAATGATAATTAGAATGTTTTCGTCATGATAAATTGCTTCTTATGAGATGAGCGGATAATTGTGAATGAGTAGGGAGCCTTGGAGTTCAGACTTGGCTCAGATGAAACGAAAGAGATAATGACTAGATGCCATAGTAGATTGTTATGTTTTATCGTATTTTGATAAAATATTTATATACCCTTGTTGTGGACAGGTTGGCTCCCTATTGCACTTTTAGGGGAGATTTTGTCCGTTTTTTCGTAAATATTAATGAATTTTTATTTAAATTTCTTAGTTGATGAATGGTTTTGTTTTGCTTGCATATCATCACATGCATGTAGGACTCCATTAGAACCCAATTGTTCCCATTCATGCATCTCATGGTTGCATCCCCATCTTAAGATGTCGAGGGCATATCCGGGTCGGCTTAACCGAACCAGTACATTAGCGAAGGTTCGGTCCCCGGTGATATTTCCAGGTCGGTTCACGGGTGAGCTGAAACGGGGTGTTACATTGCTGATCGCCTCCAGCACCATGTTCCTCCTCACCTAGGCCGTCGATCTTGACCAACGGTGACCCCGCCTCGCCACCATTGACAATTTCTCGTGACTGGCACGGCCGGCCCGTTTGGCCGCATTTGCTCCCACCTATGCACGTTCGTATCTGCCTGCCTGCGCTTGCGTCCGCATGCCTGAGTTCTGTTCACCTGCCCGCTAACCCGTGATCGAGTCTGCCAGTCCTTACCCATCTCAGCCTAGCCAACCAAGCCCACCAGTTTAGTTAACCTGGACAGAGTTGGTTCAACCTATTCGACTTGGTTCAGTTTAACTCAATTGACTCAGTTCTGTTCATTTTCATCCCATTTTTACCATTTTTGGTAATTCTAGACGCCCTACATTAGTTTAGATCCATATTCACAATATTTAGCATGTTTGGGTGTAATGAATATTTTTCTTTTGTTATTTATTTATTTATTTATTTGTTATTATTCATTCCTTGTTATTTGCATATTTATTGATTATATAATGCATGTTTATGTGATTGTTCATTAATATTAATGATATTTACTTATTAATATTAATCTTAGTCATGTTTACTAAATTTTATATTTATTTATTTATTTATTTATTTAAATTTTGGCTCGTGTGTATGTTATTATTTATTTGTATTAATTATACATTTCTCTATTTGATAGCTTTGTTATTATTATTATTCATGATCAATTAATATTATTTGTGTATTTATTTATTTGTTGAATTATTATTTATTTATATGTTTACTAACACATATTTAATTCAATTATTATTGAATTATTATTTACTTATTAGTATATTGATATTTACTTGCGTTTAGCCATGTATCTATATAGTATAATGATATTAATATTTTATGATTAGAGTGTTATTTATTTTTAAGTATTTATTATTTATCTATTTATGCATAAGTATATTTATCTATTTATTTATTTTTTTATTAGTCATTTTCTTTATTATGTCTCTATTTATGTGTTGGATTTTTATTCGTACGTTTATTTAGCATTGTTTTCTTTATTAGGATGTATCAATGATGTGAGCAAATACGACGAGAACAGTATTTTACTTAGTATTGGGTTTCCATGTAGGCTTTGGAGTTTGAGCTCATCGTAGATGTACAAAGCTGATTAGAGCTTTGACAATAGTCCGTTAGGACTCTACTTAGTTTTTATCGATATCTTCTATCGTTGATTTGATTTCTATATTGCAGGATGTGTTTAGTGGTTGTTTTATCAGACCCCACTTAACACAAGCTATTTAGACGTATTTTAATTTCATGATTAATAACCCTCGAGGATGAGCTCTCTCGAGTTTGATTTTGAAAACAAGATCCACCGCAAGTTGCCTTCCAGCCTATGCATATAATTCTCTTCCCGGGCCTATGTATAAATTTATCAAATTTTTAGTGAGATGTGAGATGGTGAAATTGGCTCGCACGTATCATGAGTGGTACAAGTGCCAATCAAAGCAGGCTCTGGATTGGTAAGCGAGTCATTCTATTCTCGAGGGATCCTGACAACTCCACATTTTGAGTTCATAAAACCTAGAGAAATGTGGAGGATTATGAGTGTTGCAATGCACATCATGTCTAGACGTGTGGATTCTAAGGGTATTGAAGGCCCTTGCATGAGAGTAATTGGCCACTATGCTAAAGGCCAAGGGCTATACGAAGGATGTAAAGGGCTTTATTATGATAGATTTATTGAGTGTGGGGTAGTATGAACATGTCTAGGCATTTGACAAGTTATAATTGGACATTGTTCAAGTCGAGGCTTACAGCTCCTGATAAGTGCCCTTATTAGTGATTCTAATGCAGAAGAATGTATAATTGATTTTACTTAACACGAGAGTCATCTCTCATGTGCCAATTTGATAATTTAGTTATTTATGGACTAGTAACACTCCTTATTGACGTTTTCCATATTATATATATAGGTCTTGTAGTCAGCTTTGGTGAGAGGACAGATAAACACTACACACACTTGAGCTCATCGTAGTTATTTTTCTTTTCATACTTTTACTTATATTTGATGTGTTTTAACACATATTTGGGAGTGTTTTCTATTTTCAAGATGTCAAGCGGGTTATTTCGATCTATATTATTAATCGAGCCTTATAGATTAGCAGCTTTAGACAAGACTTGACTCGATCATAACATTTTTTATTCGGTTCTTAGGTGAACCAAAATCAGGGTGTTACAGTTTGGTATCAGAGCCATATCTTGGTCGATTAAGTTGGAAGACTTTTGTTTTAAGCTAAGTGTGTGGAGCTATTATTAGCCACGACGACAAGTATTTCCTTTGGTCTTTTCTCAGGATTTCAGATTTTTGCTTAGTCAGATCTGAGTAGTGTATCTTTCATTATTAGCTGTTATAGAGAAGTTATGAGATGTATATGAGATCATAATTTTAGTAGATGCCAATATAGATCTCACAGGCATCTCATGATCAGCTTAGAGATTCATCCTTCCCTTTCACTATGTTAGAGATTTGGACGACTTAAGAGTTTCCGCATGTTCAGTCCATTGAGACTGAGTTGGACTATGACCGGAATTACCTTGACCACCACAGACAATACAACACTTGTCCGTCTTTTCGCATATCACCACGTCAATCCTTTCTTGGGAAATAGTGTACATTGTGAGACAGAGTTACCAAAGATGACACTACAGGGAGTTAGGAGTTTGGAGACCCTGGTAGAGTTACGTAACACATGAGCATATACCATTGAGTTCCTTGGATATACCCATTATATATAGTTTGAGGTACCTTGGAGAACTTTGACTCGTAGACAGATCTTTGTAGATTGAGGCTATGGCTATGCCAGTAGAGCCACTAGAGTACTTGAAGTATAGATAAGAGTTTCGGGTAGATGACTTCGATAAACCACTTCCAGGAGATAGTAGTGGATGAAGATGAGTAGCAAGGAGGACCTACAGTTCCATGGGCACATCACCGTCTCCGCCTTATTTCACTCGTGTATGTCTATCCCAACAGTATTGTTGGCCACTCTTCAATAGAGAAGGACATGAACACATTGAGGATAAGCGAGATTACCTTTCACTACAGATTTAGAAGGTTAACCGAATTTTACTCGATCTGCCAAGGCCAAATCAATGATTGCTAATGAGAACTAGTTAGCACTTATAGGAGGACTCACCCTAGATTGCAAGAGATAAGTGTAGACTCAGCATTGGTTTACCATCATATGTGTCTTCACCATGATTCAGACTCATCTGGATCAAACACACATGGTTGGACAACATGAGTCGAGTTGATAGCACCTACCTCTCGAGGGACAGGCACATGAAGATAAACATGCTAGAAATAGTCATGGGTTCACAACTACATGATTAGGATAAGGCTTTAGCACCTGGATAGCACTACCGCCAACAAAGTTGCATGACCACCACCTAAGGTGCACAATGCACAACTACTATCCAAGTATGCACTTATTGTGAAAGCAAAGGCCAAGTAGTTACCTCACTCTACAGGAGGACAACTACTTGGGGATATTCTTAGCCTTATACAGAGACTATATGTCACAACATTCGGAGCTAAATAGGGTCAGAGGCTGAGGACATTGCATAGTTTAGGTAGCCTCAATAGGATAGAAGAGAATTAGGAGTACTAACGTTGTTTTGAAGTGATGGCACAGGATTGACTTCACCACCCATCTTGCATACTATCGCCTTGACCTAACATCCTTAGGTTAGATGTCCATTACAAGATATCATCATCAAACGGTGCAAGTGACCATCTTATAGTGATACATGTGGACAAAGTCAGAGAATAGAGGAGTATGACCTCCAAATGGGATGGCCACAATGGTCGGATTGTTCCACACAACATGAGAGCATACGTATGGGCTATAGCCAGGGTATATAGATCAAATGATTAGTAGATTGTCAGACATATAGTGACAGAGGAGTTCGACTCGTATTAGAGCCTTTGGCTTAGATGGTGGGTTTAATGAGAGAGTGTCCTTCAAGAAGAGAGTGATTTCCTTGTGCTATGCCAGCATGATTAGGTTCTTACCTTGAGTTATATAGAAGGTACCTTCGTGGTACTGTTTAGGGCTTATAGTGTAGGCAGCCAATGATAGACCAGTTTTGAGGCTACGACTTCACCCTAGCTTGGGAGCAACTCAGATAGGGATTCCAATCAAGCCAGACCATGCTGACAAGATAAAGAGACACCAATGTATACTCATCTTGACTTCTAACTTTGCTTGAGACCATGTTGACACCAGATCATGTGAGTCAAGATTAGTGTTAAAAATTGATATGGGATGGTAGGTCACACACCACTGAAGAGCAAGCAAGACAGATGTCAAACCTTACTATGAGTCCACATAAGCTTAAGGGGAGATAGTGGTTCTTTAAGTTATTTGAACCCTGCCCATTTAGAAGTGTGACTAGTACGGTATAGAGAAATACATACCTGCTATTAGTTGATTGAACTAGAACCACTTAGGAGCCATCTCTTAGGCTCATCATTGATTGGCTATTCCATAGGCTAGCCACCTTAGTGAAGTTCAATCATGATGATCTCGGAGATGTGTCCATGGACCTACCCATATTTTTGAGCCACCCATTAACCTACACATAGTTTTTATTGCCCCTTTGCTCAGTACACTACTTCGTACACATGATGTCAGACCACATAAGGATGAAACACCTATAAGTTAGAGTTTGAGACCAATTTGATCATACTTAGATGAGAGATCCAATCTCTTTTTATGTGACCCCATAGATGTCAAATAGAGTTGAGTCTTCAGCCAAGTATTTTCGCACACTCTTCTTGATATATTAGTCATACAATTAGTTTACCTAAATAGTCAAGATAAGCAGACATTGACCAATGCACCTGCTACAAACCATTTACAGATCTCACAGTTGCATGAAGAGTATGTTTTCATACTCCTTGAGACACGTTATGCATGTATAGGTATTCTTGCCGCCATTCCATCACCGAGAGATCACTTTAGTAGCAGGTAGTGGTTATTTAAATAGTTCCGACCATCATAGCACACAATAGAGTCATAGTAGTGTCCTTGTTCCATTATGGAACAAAGTGAGATACTTGATTCGAGATCAAGTTAGCTAGTACCTAGTGAGAGGTTCAGTTCCACTTACATGGACACTTCAGCGTTTGACCTAGACTGGTGACAGTGAGCCATATAGCTCATTAGCATACACCCTTACTTGGTATCCATGTCTACCACATGCTAGCAAGACACCCTAGTATAGCCATAGGACATGGAGCTGAGTGTTGTGAGTGTACACGTAGTTGACCTATCACATTGATGAGGATTAAGGAGACATGGGTAAATGTTAGCCCGTATACCTCACACCGACATAATTTTTCCTGGTGTAGCTCAAACTAGTACCTTGTGGTACTCTAGAGTACATGGTTTACCACCCAATGAGCCCTTAGGGGTGAACCTAGGTTTTTCCCACCGAGGCCATTGCATTTCGATCCCCATAGTTTGCAGTGACCCGAGGAGAAAATCCATTCAGATGATGCCAACATGTATGGACAGTCAAGCCAAATGATTCTAGCATATGTGGTCCTATCCAGCCAGATTAGTAAAGAGCTAATGAGCTTTGTTAGTGTTCAAAATTCCAACTTCATGTTGGTCCATTTCGGTCGTATGCTGCTAGCTTTCGAGGCAGAGCTACCCTCGAGGTCATAGCTCAATAGCTTTAGTTTTGTCAACTCAGTGGCATCTTCAATTGAGTCCTCCATTCACAGTTAATGTGAGAAACAATAGGGATGAAATTTATATAAGGAGAAGAGGTTGTATAACCCCAGATTTAGGTTAGGGTTTTACCCGCTCGTACTTTTGCCCGGTTTAGGGCATACTCGGTTAGTTTGAGTGAGCTCAAGCCAGACCAATTTTCAAACAATGAGTATTGTCCCAGATGGTAGTATGAGTTTGTTATGGTGGCTGAGTATACCCGACATGGAGATGATAACTCGAGTTATGCTACAATAGTATATGAGTTATCACTGTATACATGAGGTATACAGATTATTTTTATGGGTTAGCTAGGGTTTCAAGTCTAGATCTAGGCCGTTATAGCATTTAATATCTGTTAGAAATTTTTAGGGTATCTCATTTACATGCATTGCAGGGATTTTAGATTACCAAATTGACCTTGTGGGCCTAGCTTGATTTAAGTCATAGATTTTCACTTGATTGAATTGAGGGCTTTGAGGCTCATTTAGCCTTGTTGCCTCAATTCCCACCAAAGAGTCAATTTTTGGACTCGTGTTAGTTTTGCCTTGAGAGGATTTCGATCCAAACTTTCCATCCATAAACCAAATAGGTGGACCCCACTAGGTCCACAAGTTTTCAGACATTCATATCTTGCCACATCACAAGATTAGAACCGTTTATGTCAGCCCTAGCTTCACCTAGTTATTTTTTACAGTTTCGCATGATTTTAAATGATTTCCAACCCCTACAGCCACCGCCACTTCAGATTGCTACTGGCGAGTCTCCGATCCACCACTGGCCACCAAACCAGCACCACCATGACTGCATCATGGCCGGCTAACTACCCATACCATTGTCCACCACCAGCACCGCCACTTTCACCTCCACGCCGCCGTTCGAGACATTTTCTGGCACCGACAAGTCACCTCTGGTTGATCCAACCACCCAGATAGCTTCTCCTTGCTGAGCTCTTCATTTTGAGACCACCCATGAGCACCATCATGGTGGCAATCACCACCGACTATGTCGCCACAACTGGCGGTGATTCTTCTCCTTTCCTGCTATTTTCCGATCAGTCGGACATCGGGCTTTGCCAATCACCAACACCACCATGTTCCTCATTGCTTGGGCTATCGTTCCTGGCTAGTAGTGACCCCTACCTTGCCACTGTTGGCAATTACCAAGGACAGGCACCGCCAACCCATTTGTTCCCATTCGTGTTCAGCTGCACGAGTTCACGTCCGCCTACCCTAGTTCTATTCACCAGCCCACAAAGCCATTGACCAACTCCCAGTCCATGCCCATGTCAGCCTAGCCGACCAAGCCCACCAGTTTAGTTAATCGGGACCGAGTTGGTTCAGCCCATGCTACTCCGTTTGGTTTAGCGCAGCTGACCCGGTTTAGTTCATTTTCAACCCATTTTTGGCCGTTTTCGGTAATTATAGACACATTAAATTAGTTGAGATGCTTATTTAAATTATTTAACAGGTTTAGATGTAATTGATATTTTATTTATTTATTATTTATTTTATTTACTTATTTATTGTTTGCACATATTTATGTTTATCCGGTCATGTGAATAATTCCTAGGATTGGTGTTTGTTTGTTAACGTGGATGACTTCCTGAATGGGTCACACGGTTCCACAACTGCCGGAGAAAGAATTGCCAGAGGAAGAGGTAGACGTTTTAGAACCGCCGGAGGAAATCAATCTCTCAGGAGTTATCCAATCCTATAAAAGCCTGGTGTCATGGCTGAAGAGAGGGGGGAAATTTGAGATTGGCGTCATAGCTTTGGAATCGGAAGAATTATTGCCCGTTGCCCTGCTCCCCTGCAACTATGCCTCTTGCTGATTCATGGGAATTTTTCGTTACCATCTGAAAGTCGCCATCTGAAGGTAGCCATCATTGAAGAGTCCTGGAGTTTCACCCTCGTCGGAATAGGTTGTTGTTCGGAGCCCTCGTCATGCTGCCATGGATTCCCTTACCCGTTTGCCATGAAGGAGGGAAGCCGCTGCAATCAAGTTGTTGCCTTGGCCCAACCTCGTCGAAGTAGCCGCCCTTTCCCCCTTGAAGCCACGCTTAGGAGGTTTCCCGCCATTGTAAAGAAGCTGTCGGTGACATTCTGCGTAGGAGGAAGGTTGGCTAGGAGGGATAACTGTGCCCAGGAGAGACACCCATGCCTTTTTATTTCGGAATGCTGCTGCTATCATTGCTACACACCATCACGGATTTGCCTCACTGCTCTATTCTTTCTTGGTGAAAGACCTTTTGCTGGAGGTTCGTCGTCGTCCCGTCACCATTAGAAACCTTTCCTTGGAAAGGAGAATTGTTGCCGCCTTTAGGTGATGCTGTTGCGCCAGAGATTGCCCTCTGCTCAACCGAGAAGTGCCCAGGTTGACACCCCTGCTACATCGCTGTAACAAATGGCCGTAAGAGACCATCCGATCGTCGTGCTGCTCTAAATCGCTGTTACCACATCTTGCTGTCGTAGAGTAGCTACAAAGGATCATACCAAGCTTGGGAGTCCACTGTCTAACCCCTTTCTCGTTGTTGACAGGAAAAGCGGAAAACAGAGCAGCGGAGGTCGGAGTTCGTTAATTTTTTCCGACCAGTTCCGGTCGTTCCCGGCCCCGTCGTGAGGTTCAACGTGAAGACGGAGAAGTTATCTACAAACCCAAATCGAGAGCCGCCGGAGTTCGCCGCCGAGAACTCCAAGAAAAAATCGAGAAGCGAGGACGTTGCTGGCCGGCGAAGCGGAAAACAGAGCAGCGGAGGTCGGAGTTCGTTAATTTTTTCCGACCAGTTCCGGTCGTTCCCGGCCCCGTCGTGAGGTTCAACGTGAAGACGGAGAAGTTATCTACAAACCCAAATCGAGAGCCGCCGGATTTCGCCGCCGAGAACTCCAAGAAAAAATCGAGAAGCGAGGACGTTGCTGGCCGGCGAAGCGGAAAACAGAGCAGCGGAGGTCGGAGTTCGTTAATTTTTCCGACCAGTTCCGGTCGTTCCCGGCCCCGTCGTGAGGTTCAACGTGAAGGCGAAGAAGTGACCTGTAAACCCAAACTGAGTTTCACTAAATTTCGTTGCTGTAGTTGCCGAAAAAAACGCGAAGTGAAGAAGGAGCTGTCTTTCGAAGAGCCAAGTAGCCACTGCCATAGACGCTGGAGCTCAACGTTGTGAAACTTTGCCTTGCTGTTGTGGATAAGTGCTGTTCATAACTTAGTCCATACTCGCCCATCAGACAAGTCGTTTAGAGATTGGAGACCGGGACCAATTTAATCGGGATCAACTTAAACTTCAGTTCTGGATTTATTCTCTTACTCCGATTGGTTAGATACTCTGTGACAGATTTTCCCTCTCAAGGCAGCTGAGTTGAGTTCTTCATCGAGGCTTTGCAAGGTGTATATGGAATTAAAGAATTAAAGTGGCAAAAATTCCACTAAGCATTGTAATTTGTAATCTTCAAAGAAAATAGTGGATTGTGAGCATCGACCTCACCGTGGAGTGACCCTTAGGAATTCACGTTGAATCCTCTGGGGAACCACGTAAAAATTTCCAGCGTATTATTTTGTGTTTGCGATAATATTTTTATTGCACTATTTCTTTGCGCGGCAAGGGCGCCTCGGTCCCACCGAACCTTTAAACCCGAACCACACCCAAGAACCGATTCGACGAGGGGGCGGACGATCCCGCGCCCGAACATATTTTTGGCGACTCCACTGGGGACCGTCAGAGGTAGCAGTGCAGTTTGAGGAGATAGTGTGTACACAGAAGATGGCACCTGAGACGAGAAATTTAGCAAGACAAAAGGGCGCTAGTGAAGAAGAACCTTCGCATGCACCTGCAACAAATCAATCTGAATTATTAGTACAATCCACTGCAAACATGGGCGATCCAACTATCCTGCATAATGAAAATTCAAACTCGAACGAACAACTTCGAGAACGGATTAGACAACTTGAATCGGCACTTGACGGTGCACTCGCCTTAAATAGGCAAGCCTCCATCGCAATGGGAAGTGCATCTAGAAGAGAAGATGCCGACCCAGCAATCCGGCGAAGTCCACAAGAGATGGACCAGCCAGCAATCCGGCGAAGTCTACAAGAGATGGACCAGCCGGCTAGCCAACCGATAACAAGCATTCTAACGGTGCCACAAGAGAGTCCTTTAGTGACCGCTCCAGTCCATGTGGATTTGTCAAACACCCCTCGAGTGAATAACATGTTTTCTCATGTGTCGGGGCCTATGTCACAAGCATCCCCTTTGATAATTTCATCATCCGAGTCCGAGCCAAGTTGGACACAACATTATCCTGCTATGCAACTAAGTCGGACTGAGCATAGTCCACTCCCACATACAACATGGTTTTCACAACCACCTCACTACCAGCCACCGTACCCATACCCATGGTACAACCCTGCTATCCCCCAATCTTCGGTTTCTATGGCATTCCCGCCACCGATTACGACCACAGTGCTTGTTCCAACGGCACCGCCTTTAATGTCAATGGTTCAACCATTAGTTTCCACCACCATAGCTCAGCTACCAATCAGTCATCCACCACAAGTCTACCCTACAGTGGTTCCAGTAGCACCAGTTGCACCATTTGCATCAGTTCAAGACGCCCGCATTGATGAGTTAAAAGCTGCAATGGATGCACAAGCCGTATTGATTGCCGCATTGATAGCGCATAAGGAAAAAGAACCAAGTGAAGCAATAAAACGTCTTCGTCCTTTAGCCGATGAAGTGTACACTGAAATTTTGCCGGAAAAGTACAAACGCCCAACCTTCACAAAGTTCGACGGAGACGGCAATCCTGGAGACCACATTACAATCTTCGAAATTGAGTGTGGAACAATTGCAATGAATGAGAAGCTAAAATTACAACAATTTCCTGCATCTCTCAGTGGCAATGCTTTAAGATGGTTCAATAATCGTCCTCCCGGATCAATCAGCTCATGGGATAAGTTTGTTGAACAATTCATAGAACATTTTCAATCAATGGAAATCCCAGTAAAGATAGAACACTTGCGACAATGTCGGAGAGAACCGGGTGAGCAGTTTGCAACATATGTGAAGAGGTTTAGAAGCCTAACGTCTCAGATGAAAGAGACCCCTGATATTAAGGAACTCGTAAAGATTTGTGCAATGAATGCCGGACCAGCTGCTTGGTTTTTAAGTAGTGCACAATGCAATAGTTTTGAACAACTCTTTGAAAGAGTGTTGATTTTTGAAGAACTTGGAAGGGTTTCTGCTTCCTTGAAAAATGCTAAGGCATCAACCAATGCTGTCACTGAACTCGGCGAGCAAGGTCGGGAAAAACAACCAAGGAACAACAACGAAGGGCAAAAAGCCGCATCTCGACAACGGCGCGAATGGAGAAATATAGAGGACTACACTTTCAATGTTGGAGATACTGAAAGGTGGTTCGATGTTTTAGTTAAGCAAGGAAAGATTACTCCATGGACACCAAAGGTTCCACCAAAGCCGGAGGACGAGAAGAAAGATAATTTCTGTCGATACCATCAAATGGTTGGCCACCCGACAGTTAAATGCCGGAACATAATGGAAAAGATTCAAGAACTACTCAACAAAGGAGAAATCAAATATAAAGCTCCCGCGACACAAAAAGCACTAACAGCTAATGTCATGACAACAAGTCATCTGACCTCGCCGTTGAAGGTACCAGACAAAGAAAAAGAAGAGAATGAACTAAGCACGGTCAAGGAGCCCGAGGAAGAAAAGGAAAAGCAACCTGAAAGAGATGAAAGTATGAAAAGAGAAGTTGTCTTGAGTTCGGTAAAAGAAGGAAAGAAGGATTTTTCTTCTCCTATACTAGAAAAGGAAGCTGACCAAATGAAAATTGTGAAAAAGCTAAGGAAAATACCTGAGTTAGTGCACATGTTCGACGTGTTGCACTTCTCACCCACTGCCCGGTTCACAGTTGAACAAGCTTTGTCAGAATTTGCAATTAGAAATGGAGAAGATAGTTTCTTTATAAACTCAAGTGGAATAAAAGACTATATCACAGATGTAGAGTACTTGGGACGTCCTTTGCCTGTTCTAACTCGAATAAATAAAGAACAAAGATCCCGTACTAATCCGTCTTGGCCGCATGCGGACGATACTCTACCAATACCAGCTGGAATCATTACTTTCTCCAACGATGATTTGTGTCACCCTGAACCTAACCACAATCGGCCCTTGTTCGTTAGTGTGGAGCACCGCAACAAGCTTGTTCGCCGTGCACTTGTGGATCAAGGATCATCAATCAACATTCTACCTATTCATGTGTTATTTGAATTGGGCTATACTAAGGAAAACCTCATGCCAGATGATACTACAATCAATTCAGTGTCTCCTGTACCATGTGAGTCATTAGGAACGGTGTGTTTACACATCTCTATTGGTCCTTTCAGTTTACCACACATATTCCACATCCTAGAAGTTGATCCAATGTGGCACATGCTTCTTGGTCGACCATGGATTCATGATCACCGATGTGTGCCATCTTCGTGGCACCAATGTATTAAAGCTGCACCTAGTAAAGGATGTCAAATCCGAGTCCGGGGGCTTCGAAACCCCTTCACCTTTGAGGAAGCACATTTTGCAGATGCCGCGTTCTTCATGGAGGGAAATGTCCTGAAGTTGGCTCGAGAACAACCGTCTAGTCATGTCTATCCTGCTACAATAGATTTGCCGGACTTCATTAAACCAACAGCTAACTATCCACCGCTAAAGCCTCCTAAAGTAGCAAAGTTACACAAGTTGTCAGTTCCATCAGTACCAGCAATTTCACCAGGACCAGAAGCTTCGTTAGTACCTTTAAAGGTGACGGTACATTCGGGACAACCAAAGCAAAAAACTAAAGAAATACCACCCCTCCAAGAAGTGGAAAGCCAGGAAGAAAAAGATAGCATTGTAAAGGAAGATACCGCAATGGTGTTAGGACGATGGGAAATGCCAGTGATAAATTTTTGTGAAAAGGAAATAATTACACTTGACCCATGCCCAGTCATTTACTTGGAAGAAAAAGAGTGCAATTCATTTGATGAATCAGAGATCATAACCTTGGAACCGGAATATTCAATCATGCCAGAATTATTTCCTTATTGCATATCAAGTGAAAATGAAGGATCAATGCGACCATGGTTTGTGGGAGCAACCTCACATGAAGAGGGACTACAAGGTCAAGAAATACAACAAGCACCAAAGCATTTTGAAGATGGAGTTACTCTAACAGCAGAACGACTTCTGGAAATCAATTTGGGAACTTACCAAGAGCCTCGTCCAACTTTTCTTGGATCAGGTCTAGAAGAAGTGGAGAAGCGACAACTCATTGATGTACTTAGAAGTTATAAGGATTGTTTTGCATGGTCATATGATGAAATGCCAGGTTTGTCATCCGAAATTGCAGTACACCACCTTGCAGTTCGGCCAGGGGCACGTCCGGTTGTTCAAGCAAGGAGGAAGTTTAGTCCACCGATCGAGGCCATGATCGCAACAGAAATAGAGAAGTTGAAAAAGGCAAACTTCATTCGTGAAGTCAAGTACCCGGAATGGTTAGCAAATGTTGTCCCCGTAAAGAAGAAGAATGGTCAGATGAGGATTTGCGTGGACTTCCGAGATCTTAACAAAGCATGTCCCAAGGATGCATTTCCTTTACCGATTCCTGATATATTACTTGATAATGTAGTTGGTTGTCAGATGTTTTCTTTCATGGATGGATTTAGTGGCTACAATCAGATTCATATGGCAGCTGAAGATGAAGAAAAGACAGCTTTCTACACGCCTGTTGGGATCTATTGCTATAAGGTAATGCCATTTGGTTTGAAGAATGCAGGAGCTACTTATCAACGGGCGATGCAACATATTTTTGCTGACATGTTACATATGGAAATGGAGGATTATGTTGACGATATAATTGTGAAGTCAAAAGCAAGAAGTGATCATTGTAAGGTGTTGCGCAAAGTACTTCACCGGTGTAGAGTAAATAACCTGAAGTTGAATCCACAAAAATGTGCTTTTGGTGTTTCTTCAGGGCAGTTTCTCGGATTTTTAGTACATGAGCGAGGAATCCAAGTTGATCCTGCCAAAATTCAAGCTATTAGAGATATGAGCCCACCTACATCTTTGCGTCAATTGCAAAGCTTTCTGGGAAAGATCAATTACATTCGGAGATTTATCCCAGACTTGTCATCAAAAATTTTGCCACTCACTAAATTGTTGAAAAAAGGTAATAAATTTGAGTGGGGGGAAGTATGTGAGCGAGCCTTCGAGGAGATAAAGACAGGGTTGCTAAAGCCTCCAACTTTACTTGCTCCAATACCAAATAGGCCACTCATCTTATATATTTCTTACACAGAGGCAACACT